>CP094631.1:285705-554109 GCA_023657505.1 Camelina hispida
AAGTCTTTTACAACTACAACAAACTCACAATATACGGGATGCGTGTCGTTTTTACCGAGCAAAAGAACATTAAAACAGACTGAGATTGGAAATTGTGCTTCAGGTTCTCTTTCTCACACTCGATGAATCCCCAAATAGAGAAGGTGGTGAAGGTAACGACAGTAGTGGCGACTGCTGTTGTATCCTACTTCCTCTTAACCGCTGATTATGGTCCCGAACCTAACGCTCTTGATCCTGTGAGTTCCTCCCGATTGCTTCCTCTCTCTTTTTTCTTTCCATCATCAAGTCTCTGATCGAATCCGCAGCAGAGATAGTTGCTGATTTTGTCTCTCCCTCTCTCCTCGGTTACAATCACTAGGAGGGAATACGCTTTGTCTCTTAATAGTTGATTCTTGCTAGGGTTGAAGTTTGATCCTCCGTGATGAATAAAGCATTTGATGATTAGTTTCTAAGAAAACTTTTGGATAAAGATATATAGGATGGATGGCAGATCTCCAAGCAAGAAACAGTTTCTGATCAAAGTGAGAAGTCAATTTTGATCTTTATGCTCAGCTTTGTCTGGATCTGCTCTTTGACTAGTGACTTCTGAATTCGATTGCTCTGTGTTTTAGTCTCAATTGTTGAAGGCTCATTTTCTCTTAAACAGCAAAAATCAGTTGCTTATGGTTCTTTGTGCTTATATATATGTGTGGGATTATGTTGTTGCTAATTGACTCTCTGATTCTTACATAAGAGATTGGCATTTTTTGTATTTTGGCAGATGAGAGAGAGGATATTGTCAGCACAAGATTCCGTGAAAGAGTTCATCTTTCCATCAAAGGAGCGCCCCGACAAGTGACAATGAAGAAGTAAGATTCGAGTCTAGTTTCCACTGTCTCGTTTTCTGGCTAACAAAGAGGTTCATCTACTTTGTTTCTCGAGTGTTCCAGCTTTCTCCTCCGTTACACTTGCAAGACTTGAGAGTTATGTCAATAAATATATAGCAACAAGTAAGTAGATCATCTGGATTTTATCTTTGTTTAAAAACCAAACCAATTCCACCCAATCAGATTAGCTTTTTCGGAATCAGTTCCGTTCAAGGAATCGAATCTGTCAAAGTCCCTTTTCAATAAAGTAAGCTCTACTTGTGTACTAGACTACTAGTATTAAAAACATCCGTACGGACGGTTAGATCAACATAATCATGTGGATGATTGATTAAACAGAAAGAAATATTAAATTGATAGTTTTTTTTTTGACTTTTATGGCCATCAAAGCGGAAACAAAAGACAAGTGGAGTTTTTCTACCTAACAGTAGATATACACTGACCAACATCGAACAACAATGACCACCGTCGTCCGATCAGGTATTACCTGAAATCTTGACGACGGTCTTATATAAAACAACAAACGAAGAACAACAACAACAAATCTAAATGGCAGCAGCACCTCCGATTCGGCACACTCATTGACCATCACAAAACGGTCTCGTGTTGCCATTAAAAACGCGGCAGGCAGGCAAAAGAAAGAAAGGAACTACTAATAAGGCTTGTGCATCAGTGCATGTACATGAACATATCCTGTAGCGGAAACATCTGATTACTCCCTCCTCCTCCTCCTCCTCCTCCAAAGGCGTTATCCACGGTGGCATCAATGTAATTAAACCCAAAATCAAGGGTATTATTGTTACTTACAGCCGCCGACCAATCATTCCACTTGGGCTCGCTCTGAACCTCGCTCGTGAACTCCGGCGACACCACCTGCCCGAGCAACTCGACTCCGTCGTATGCAGCTTCGGCACCGAATCCGACGTGTCGAAATACACGAACTCACTCGTCTGTTGCGGCGGCGGAGGCATCCCCATCTCCGTCACCTTCGGCTTCTCCTCCACGATTTCGTCGGTGACTCCCCCGTAAACAACCGGAGTCAGCGGTGGTACTCGCCTCTCGATAGCTCCTTTTTTGTTGTAAATCCGACAAAGAACCCAATCGTCCAGCTGGCAGAAAGAAATCATCAACACCGTCCGTCGGATCAGTAAATCAAATCACAGAGAGAGAGAGAGAGATTGAAACAAAGAGCAATAGATACCCGGAGGCTGTTCTTCTTCTTGCGAACAGAGCGGTCAACGTCGGCGAGACGGTACTCGTGCATAATCCAGTTGGTTTTCTCTCTTTGGGAGCTTTGCCGGCGTAGAAAACAAGAGCTTTCTCCACTTTTTAGGAAGACCGATGGGTTTATCAGCACCGGTGGCTTTCCAGTAACCAGAACCAGCAGACCGGTTAGGACGCGAACCGTTGGGATATTTTCTATCTCTGGGTGAGAAGAAATACCATTCCTTCTCGCCGTACAAGGCTAAACCTGTAAATTTGATCTTCTTTAGTTTAGTTTTTTTCTTAGCAGGAAAGAAAAAAAAAGATCCTCAGATTTAAAAAGAGAAAGGAGAAATTTAATTGAATAATCACCAGGAAGCTCCATGGATCGTATTTGTAGAGATCAATCTCAGCAATGATAGGAACGGCTATGGACTGGGAAGCACATTTGCGGCAGAGATAGTGCATGACGAGCTCTTCGTCGGTTGGGTGAAATCGGAACCCTGGAGGCAGCTCTAATTCTGCTGACATAATCGATTACCTTACCTTCGCTCTTCTTCTTCTTCTTCTTCTTTTGTTAATCTCTTGGCCTATTATCAATGATAACCACTAGTAGTAGTAATTACGAAATAAGATTAGGAAGGTGGTGGTTGGGATGGTCCTGATCCTAATCTTAATCTTGTATAGCTCTAATAAGAAACTTGGGCGTTTGAAACTTTGGAAGAAAAGAGAGAAAAGTCAAATATATAAGGAAGAGGGATAGGACACGTGTCGACATGTAGGGGTAGAGAGAAGAGCTTCTAGAACACACGTGGGGGATGACGCTGCCCATACACGTTTCGCACAGTCAGTTGCTGACGTGGCCGTTAGTCGATGTTGTCACTGCTTACGTCTGTCGTTTCGAGAGGGGGGTCCACTCACTTCTTCACTTGTTCGTAAACATCCAAATCCGACCGGTCCGATACGACCGAACCCCCTTATATGGATTCTTCGTTTCCGGTCGGTGGATCTGTGGTCCCACTTTTTCTTTTGTCTTTTGCAAAAATGGTTCTTATCATTTCATATCCGCCGATTAAACGGTGGGAAAGTGGTCTCTAGTAGTCTCCATTTTTCGACGGTGACTTTTTCTACTTCCTTTTTCTTGTAGAGATTATTGATTTAAAGGTTCCAAGTTTCTTACTATGATGAAGCTTTGATTTGGGTTTGGTTCTCTAATTCATGCATGACATTAAACCAATTGACATTAATCCCTTTACAAACAGAGGTTACAGTACTTACTATCTATATACTCTTTACTCTTAAAGGCGAGTGATGTTATTACTCATCTAGTAAGTAGAACGAAATATACGACCGGCCGGGTAAAGCAGGTCACGAGGCCGTACTCGTGCATATATCCAAATTATTTTGATACTTAGGCCCATCATGTTTCGACCCAACGAAATATAACAATATATATTGAGACGGATAGATATGATGATGAAGGTGAGTGCCGGAATCAAACAATACCATTCCAAGGGAGTGACTCGAGTTTGTCTAACAAATACCCCAATAAGACGGTTCTTGTTCGCAACGTCGTACTCGTAATCATATACTTATTAGCTTACGGTGGGCCATTCAGAGGCTCAGAGCTTTGACGTCACCGAGGGTTTTGGAGGTCTAGCCTCTCTTAATAGAGCCTCTTGCGTTAACGATACAACCAGCTGTTTCACATATTCAAAACATAACCAGAATGGATTCAAAGATTTATTTATATATCCAATTTGAAACATTAGCAGTTTTGAAAAAGATGGTCCAGATATGTATATATATAAAGAGGCAAAAGACTAGAGAGTACCTCTCCTTTTCTGTTGAACATTTCACCAGTGACAAAACCACGGGTCTCATGAGCGGTAGGACTGACAATCTGCAAACGGCATCATCGTTGTGTTGTAAGTGGCTGACGCTCAAACAGCAAACAAGTTTATAAACAACTCTAAACCAATACTCATTTTGCTCATAAACAAGTTTTAAGCCATTGTAATATAGTGGTTACTCGATCCCCAGCAATGGCGAAAACCTTTTCTTACATAACAATCAAGATTTCTTAGAGTTTTATAATCCTATAATACTATTATGTATAACAAATAACATGTCTCGCTTAGCAAAACTCAATCTACTGGTATAATACTATTAGACTAACATGTATTTGATTTCTATGTTGCTGTTCTTTCTTTCACTTTAAAAAAGAGCTCAGTAATGTTCACGGAGAAACAAGGATAGAAAAAACTACCACAAATAGCAACCAGTCATCAGCTCTTAGAGGTCGGTGAAACCACATCCTGCAAAACAAATGAGGAAAACTGAGTAAAAATAGCTACTGAAAACTTTTGTTTGGAAGATCCCTGCCGGAATAATGTCTCAATGTAAATTAAAAAGTTAACACAAACACACGAAACTCAAACACCATCAAGAGAAAATAAAAACTTACGCATGGTCCAGGCTAAGTGAAGCGGATCTCAGGCCCTTTCTGCGGTGAGGGTTCAAACCGACACCAGAAAATATTAAATCCGAGGCAAATGCAACGACACATCTGCATAACAACATGGCTTGCCAGATTATTAATATGCTAAGAGTGATAAATCGAATTTCAGAATGAACGATATACCATCAGTTTTTCAATGCTATTAAGAAAGTTTGGCCTTTAAAGAGTCTCAACCATACTCCAATTTATCAATTTTGGGGATACTAAATCTAAAAACACCACCGATTCACTTGTCTCCAATCATAATTGCTTTAAAAGTCAAAGGGCTGTTACCAAATGAGTAATATCAAGTTTTAGATGGCTGCCCTGAATTACATAGATGGAGGTACTTACCGGTGCAAAGCCTGGTCATCAGAAAGCTTTCCCTTTGCTCTAAACCAATAGTTCAATCTGCCCGAATAATTTGTAAGAATAATAATTATTTTTTAAAAGAAATACTCAAGTGTGGTAAGTGATGAGTTTCATGTGTAATCACATGAGCCATACAGTTTATCAGTTCTCCTTGCTCTCCTGGTGGACCATATGGATATAAATGATATATTTACGAGAGCTGTTACCTCGGAGGAGACTTTGTCTGATTTGTTGAATTGCTGGGATCACAAAATCGAATCTCTATAGGCCATGGAACAAAGTTTGCAGTGGCAACTTTGTTCCGGTAACTCCTGAAAGAAAGAAACAATTGGGAGATTGGTCCAACTTGAGCTTTTGAAACGAGTTTTCAACTTTTCATACATTGGAAAACACTATCACTTACCTAGGTAAATGAGGATCAGTTATACGACGTTCACGCAACTCCTCCAGAGATAGAAGCTGCAGTAGATAATGGTGATAAAGAAAACGCTTACAATTTATTAAAAGCCTTAGATCTGAAGAAATGATACCGTATCAGGATCCGGCACGGAGGGTATAGTTGACTCCTGATGATCAAATCCTTGTTGCTCTTTCTATGAAATTAATGAAAGAGACAAATTCAAAAGCAGTTCTCACAGTTTTGTGAAAGGCAATCCTCTCTTGGTGGCAGATTGACGTAGAGATTAATGAACTATCTTGAAAGGAATAAAATGGAAAACCTGAAATGATGCAACCAAGATGAATATGATATTTCCTTTCTGTACTGCATCTACTCTTCGGGTGGCAAAGTTGTTCCCATCACGTATGCGGTGCACTTGATAAATAATGGGGACTGCAGGAATAACAAACTATGATCATTAGATGAATATAATAGCAGGCAAAAGAAAAGAAGAAAAGCATCATTGGTGGCTGGCAAGGGCACAGTAAAAATCAAGTTCATACTATCAATATCTCCAACGAGAAGAAAATAGGAGTGTAAACTGTGGACTATCTTCAGGAAATCAACAGTTTTTGATGCCGCAGCAAGTGCCTGTAAAAATAATGTTGGTAAGAAGAGACTTAGTAGCGTTTATGGTTAACACTGCCTGAAAATGACACATAACAAGCTATATATATGCACGCAAATAAGATCAGCAAGGTTTATAGAGACATAATGTAACCTTCCTAGAGAAAATGGCACACCTGTCCCATAAATTGTCCTCCGAAAACCTTTCCAAATTTGGGAGCATCAGGTAGTGTGATCCCCCTGAAGATATTCAACTGCAAGAAAGAAACACAAAGAATAAGCGGGGATCAACCGCATGTCATTTCCCAGCAATACAAAAAATGTGATAAAGCTAGATGTAATAGTACTATAAAACTGACAAAAATCTGTAGACGTGCTGACAAGAACGATGCTTAGATAAAGTTGACTAGAGAAAGAATTATATAAAAAGAAAGCATAAGAAAAGTGAGAAGAAGAAAAGAAGAGCAGAAGTGGGATGACCGTACTTCTAAAGGGTCGAGATGCAAAATGCGTTCGACTAAAGAGCATTTGTCAACGGTGGTGTCCGATTGCCAGATTGAATTAGTCTCAAGCAAAGGACAATGATCACGCGGCAACACCAAGCAAGTAAGCTGCAATGGAAAGGGACGAAAGAAAGCGTCAGCTCAAGGACACAGAAGGGATATATGAAAAATTCAGGTAACTCTCAAGCAAGCACAAGCACCTGGGACATAGCAACAATGTCTGCTGAATGAACGTTCCCAGAAATACCTGTAGGAAAAAGAGAGAGATGGAAGCTGAATAATACCATCAAACCAAAAACGAAAGGTTCAATCAAAGTGGGAAAAATGAATGTTAACATCTCACCAAGGCCAAAGTAATCAAATTGTTTCAAGAGAAATTCGGAACGGTTATCTTCCTCGGCTGGTCCAGAAACCTGAGCCTGCAAAAAAAAAAAACAGAAAAGAAAGCAAAGTTAAAGATAAAAAAAGAAAGATACATATATATATTGATTGAAAAGGGAAAGATGATGATGAGAGAAACATAAAAACCTCTCCTTCAAAGATAAAGTAACATCCATCCCAAGTTTGATCTTCACGAACCACATAATCCCCTTTCCCTGCAAATTATATTTATAGAGAGAATGGCTAATATAACACACACACACTAATAGGTATATTATTGCTACAGGCTCTTCTCTAACTTGAATCTCGTTTCTAAACCGTGAAAAGCCAATTAAGCAGCAGAGATATACTAAAGAGCTTCAAAAATTCCGAATCGTATTGCGATAATTCAAAAGAGAGAAACAAAAGAAAAAGCAAAACTGAGTGAGAATTTTAACAGACCGTAACGTTTCAACAAAACAACTTGAGCGATTTTCCTGAGAGAAGAACTCGGCAATTTCTGAAGTAAAGGGACGTTCCCAAGGAACTCCACCACTGCAATCAATAACAACAACAGACTTTGGATTAGGCCAACTTTGGATCCCGGAGTCTCTATCTCTATCTCACTCCTCAATTTTATAATACAAACTAATTCATATATACTCTTCTTACCTGATTCGGTGTTCATGGCGGCGGATTCGGGTTGCCGGAAGAAATCGCCCCCGCCCCGGTTGCTTGCTGGTGTCGAAGAAGAAGAAGAAGAAGATTGGTGGATTCGATTCGGTCCGTCACACCAGACCAGATGATAAAATTTGGTAATTTATCATCTGCCTTCCGGTTCGATGTTGTTTTCCGTCACGTGATAAAAACGAAAATATTATTATTTAATGTGACTGACTAGTGAACACTTTCACTATAACTCAATTTCTTCTGGTCAACCAAAAACATGTTGTATACACTACTCACTCTGTACTAAGATTAAGATTATGTTTTGATTTTTCCTTGTCAAAAGATTGATTTTTACCATTTTTAATTAATTAATTTTAAACTTTTGTAAACTTCAGAAGTGATGATTAAGAAAATTCAATAGTCATTGGTTTATAAATATATAATATTTTTAGTAGGAAAACAATATTATGTTTAAAATTAATAATCATTATTTTTTAAATTGTGTGAAGTCCTCAAACATCAATCTTTGAGGGACAGAGAAGTATTATTTTTGTCATTTTATATCTTTTTGTTTGTAGTATTCATGTTTTGCTACTCGAATATTTTGCTGATAATGTTATCTTTGGCCAATGTAATGTTTTAAGCCACATCTATCATCTCATCAGCCTCAGGGCATATATAGGCATGTTTATTATTTCGAAAAATGAATTTACCAATAGTACAACTTTAACATGAATTTTTCACCCAATGATATATATCTAATACGTTTAAATCAATGGAAGAAGAGCTTAAGTTAGAAACCTATCCCACAAATAAATTTCCACCGTATAAATAAGAGTCATGATTGTTTCCACCACTTTTCCATGGGATCATAAATTTATCGATGAACAACCTACGAAAAAATGGTTTGAACCTCGATAGTAAAACCAAAATTTTAACACACATATATGATTGTGTTTTGTGGATGTTAGTCTAGGGACATTATCGATGGAGTCACACTACCAGACCTTGACATATTCGAATACATACGCAATAAATCATCATCCCTGCATCTCTCATACTTGTTTATTATTATTATTGTTGTGATCTTAAGAACTTGTGAATAGAGAGATACTCTCGTAAAGTTCATACCGTCCAACAACAATATAATAGAATGAAAATAAACCGATTTACTAGAGGTTTTTGACCAAAACTAATTTTAAAGCTGCCTAATAAAAGCAAATTTTAAAACTATAAAAAATGTAAACAATACTATAGAACGTGGAAAAAAATGTAAACAATACTATAGAACGTGGACGTTACTGGAGAAAAGTGTGGGTCTGTTGTCTGTTTTTGTCCGGTCACTCGTTAATGCTCCATAACGGTGCATTTCAGCGATGATTAATGATTTCTTTCTTGTCACTTAAACAAAATACTCTACTGGACTAGTACTATACTATTTTTGAAATAAATCAGGGATTTTTTGTTAATTTACGTCTAGAAAATAAAAGAAATATACTTGTGGCTGATGCTCAAGTTCTCTCTTTCATAAGAGTAATCAATTACGTTGGACCTCTCCTCTTTATGGTGAAAAAAATCATTTTAAGAACTTATGAATTATGGAGGTAGTACGTACTCTCATAAAGTTTACACGGGTACCGTTCACAAACTCTCCCTTTCAAAATGGGGAGATATTTCGCTCGCACGCTGTATAAAACATTTACTATATTTACCTATATATGGTACCATGTCTGTAACTGTGAATTGATACATTTTGACCAGGAGTTTTTAATTCCAATATAGAGACCCCTGCAGTCCCGACGATCGAGCTGTGTGCATGTCAGTGTAAAATAAAGATCAACTGTATTCTACAATCTATCATATTAATAATAGTATATCATACATGTGTACGGGTACTGATATTTATTAATTTTAAATATTCTGATTTTAAAAAATATATATATATGTTCTGACTTTCCAAGAAAATATATATTTTGTTTTCACTATTAACTACTATATCTATATCTATTTTAAATATATTCCCACTAATAAACTTTATATACAAATTTTAAATACTATAATTATTGCTGTTTTTAAAATAATTCTTATGTCTACGTACGTACTTGCTACAGATTGTACAAATTACAGTAGGTGCACTTGCGGAGAATTTTGGGAACGCTAAAAAAGGACATCAAGTCTCTTTTGATTCATTTTCCAAAGAAGGAGATTGTTCATCGACATTCCTCGTTTTTTGTCTCTTTTTGGTTCATTTACCTTGATTTTTTTGTATAGAGAGCTTCAAGTCTCTTTTTTTTTATATATACTGTAGAATGGAATCTTTCCAATATATATATTTACTAAAATAACATATATACAATATATCATGTTAAAAAAATTATGAATATGTAGTCTTATAGGATTAGAACCTAAAACATTGGTTCTAATTAAACACTTGAGAACAAAACTAATATTCCTATCTTAATCCTAGGATTAGAACCTAGAACATTGGTTCTGAACTGGATCTCAGATATACGTACCAATGTAAAATAATGATAAGAGGACAACGAAAAGTATTAACGAAAACGGTATAATCTAGGTTCAAGGAAAAAATATCATAAAGGGTGAATTCAAGGAAGAAAAAAAAGGGAGGACAACAAAATGTAATAAATACGGGTGAAAAGGGGAAAAAATATTAATATGGGTGCAACAGGAAAAAATAATCTCTTTTAGTTAATGTAGACGTTATTTCAAATCTCCTATATATTAATAGAGGAACATTTTGGCAAAAAAACTGAGGTGTCAGCATTAGAAGGCTCAGGACACTCTTTCATTTATTTATCATCAGCTTTTGAAAATATTTACATTTATTTACCATTGTATTTTTCCAAAAATACAATTAACACCCAAAATTAAATTTTTATTTTATCTTTCTAACTTAATTGTATCCTTTAATTATTTTTCATAAAATATTTAAAATGAATTTTAAGAACTCTTTGTTCATATAATATAATAATATAAGATTGATAATATAATAACTCTCACGGGTTAAATTTTAATTATTATACATATTTTTTATAGATATATACTACTCAAACGAATTTTAAATATTTCAATTAC
This sequence comes from Camelina hispida, assembly GCA_023657505.1. Taxonomy (NCBI): domain Eukaryota; kingdom Viridiplantae; phylum Streptophyta; class Magnoliopsida; order Brassicales; family Brassicaceae; genus Camelina; species Camelina hispida. The sequence goes on from CP094631.1 coordinate 296,281, forward strand.
CCATAAATATAATAGATTTTGGAAATAAAAATTACAGTAAAAATATTAAATAATTATTTTATACCGCACTATGTGCGGATTGTTACCTAGTATATTATTATTACCCAAGGAACCAAGATGTTGACCCCAATTCTAATCTCCCCATCTCTTTCTTACTGTATGAACCTAATAAATCAACTTTAAAAACACACTCTCTAGTCTATATATATATCTCCACTGGGTTAAGCTGAGAATAGTAAGAAGCAAGACCATTATAAGAAGGTACAAACCTTAAACACAGACTTCTTGGTTCACCTCTTTTATCTACTTTTAAAGTTCGTTTTAAAAGTTCAGGATCCATCTGGATTTTTGCAGTTTAAACTATAAGACCATCTATGTCTTCGACAATGGCGGATGGTGAAGAAGCTATTAGGAACATCAGGTTAAGAAAACAGCTCGCAGTTGCTGTAAAAAGCTTGCAATGGAACTACGCAATCTTCTGGTCATCTTCACAAACACAACATGGGTAAATAACTTTTATTAATGTGTTATTTTTGCCTCCTTATAATTCTTGGTAATATGAACAAATTAACACACACAGATTTTACAACTTGATCTCATCGTAGTTTGTCAACTTTAGGCATTGCTCTGTTCATCTTAGTTGTATGCACGGAATGACATGCGTTTCTTTCTTATTCAGATGACATATATGGGTTTTCATTGTCTTTTGTTAATGTCATGATGTGATTAGGGTTTTGAAATGGGAAGAAGGATATTATAATGGTGATATAGGAAAGTGGAAGAATAAGAGCTATGAAGCTGATTCTACGTGTGGGTTGCAGAGAAGCAAGCAGCTCAGGAATCTCTATCTATGTATGCTCGAAGGAGACACTAAAATTACTACAACCCATGGTCATGGTCGTGATAATGGTGATAAGACAAGTAGTAATGTAATGCTCTCACCAGATGATCTCTCTGATGAAGAATGGTATTACTTGGTTTGCATGTCCTACGTCTTCGCACCTGCCCAGTGGTTCGATCTCTCTCTCTCTCTCCCTGTAATTAAGTCTCTAACTTGAATGCATTTCACATCAAGTAATTATTCTTTGTTGCTAGCCTATCAGTGGGTCATGACAACCTTGATATAAATGGAAATTAAATATATTTGGATACAGAAATATAAAGAAACTTTATACCAAAAGATAACAGACTAGCTAGTGGGTTTTACCTATGTATTAAGATATGTCATGCTATATTCGAATATAGAGTTTGTACTAGGCCACTGCATCATATATAAAACCTGTTTCAGTATATCATAAAGTACTTTAGACTTACCCTGGCCTCAAAAAAAAAAAAAGGGGCCAAATATTGTTGGGATATAGAAAAAGACTTAAAGAGATGTAAAAAAAAAAAGCCATATTTAATAGGATATGTATAAAACAAAAGTGATAGTAATTTTAAGAAGAATATAGTAGCACTATTTAATAACTCTATTTTAAATAACTTATTGTTAATGTTTTTTTGTTTGCCAATATCATTTAGCTTTTTTTTGCTGAACTTTTAAGTTATATATAGTACCGTAACCTAATGCTTTGTTGAACACAATATATATATTAGTTTACCGGGTAAAGCTTTGGCGACGGATGATACCATATGGCTTTGCAACGCACAACAGGCAGAGACCAAACACTTCACTCGATCTTTGCTAGCAAGAGTATGACTCTTACAAACTTTTCTCACTGCAGTATTCTGTAATATCCAACTCTCACTCGTCTCTTCGTTCCATTTTTTTTTTCATGTGACGCTCCAATTGAATTAATTAGAGCGCATCTATTCAGGTATTTTAGGGCTATAATCAGAACTAAGTACTTCTTAACTAATTGTATAAATTACAAAATTTTGGAGATTAATTTGCACTAATCTTTTTGTCTTCTACAGACCGTTGTGTGTTTCCCTTACTTAGGCGGCGTGATTGAGCTTGGCGTCACAGATTTGGTAGCGCGCTTTTTGAATTTCTCAAATAACTTTTGCTTCACTTTTTACCAAAAAAAAAAAAAACTTTTGCTTCACATTTAATACACTCTATTTTACATACACCATCAACTCATATATGTGCTTTTCATGTTAAATGAAAAAAAAAAAAAAAAGATTGCAGAAGATCCTAATCTGATTCAACATGTCAAAGATTGCTTGTTGAAAACTTCAAATCCCGATTGCTCGGAGATGTATATCAGCGAAGGAAACTCGAAACTCGTAAACCTAAAAGATGGGAAACTTCAGTTTTGGTCTAAACCTGATGAAGGCTTGCAATACAAGAAAACATTATCTACCGTTCTGAGGTTTGCTACGAATAGACCAAAGAGGAAAGATCTTGCTTCATCTGATTTTGACTCTAGTTTCTTGCGTTGGAAGTCCCAATCAGTTACTTCACACCCGAATTATCATCAGAAACAGAGTAACGTGTTGTGGAAGATATTGCATGATGTCCCTCTGATGCACTCTGCAGATGAGAAGAAAATGTTTCAGGCAGAAACAACTGGTCTGAATCAGTGTGTTTCAATGGAGTGCGATGATGATGATCCTTCAGATAAAAGCGAAGAGAACGAGAAGTTCAGTGTTCTCAAATCTATGGTTCCCACAGTTAATGAGGTAAGTAAGCATTTTCAATATTTTCTCGAACAATGACAATCATCCCAAAATCATCTAACATAAGACTCTGTTTTTGAATTCAGGTAGACAAAGCATCAGTTTTGAACAACACGATCAAGTATTTGCTGCAACTTGAAGCAAGAGTTAAAGAGTTAGAATCTCGTATGGGACAAATAAAGCCGACGATGAAGGAGAACATGCTTTCTGAATTAATCGAAGAGACATCAGAAACAGAGCAAGGAATGGTGAGAGATGAGACGACACACGTGATCAGAGTTAAGCTCAAAGAAAGCGAAGTCTTTATCGAAGTAAGATGTCTCTATCGAGATTACATAGTTGCTGATATCATGGAAGTTGTGAGTAATCTCAACATGGATGCTTTCTCGATTGAGTCTCACAGTCACGATGGAGTGCTCGTATTAAATCTTAAAGCAAAGGTAAATACGAAAACGAATCTTCTCTGTAGGTTTCCGTGCTTTCTTGAATAACACGGTACCTTTTGTGTTTCTGGTTTTGCTTCTTAATAGTTTCGTGGAGATGCGGTTACCTCAGTTGGAATGATCAGACGGGAGCTGAAGAGGATAGCATGTGAAAGCTAAATCAGAAACATTGATTTTAGTGAAAAATGAAGAAAACATAGTATTTTTATTCCAAAATAATCTAATCTATTATAGTAAATTATGGGTTGATTTGTATTATTATTATATTATTATAGTATGAATTTTCCGATGTAATATTATTTTAGAAGTGTTTACTGAGCAGTAGACGTAAACAATATTTTTGCATTTCTACATACAAATACAACGCATCATTTGGGATATCTCCATCTTATAATGGTACGCACGTCTGTATCATCATGAAGCATGCAAAATACAATTTCTCCTCCTTAAATTACATTAATTTGTTGATCATGTGCTATAGTATAGAAATATGTTGTATTTGTCATAAATTTGATATATAATAATTACATTTATTTATTCTGACCAAGCAAGAGTAGTAGATTAGAATTTAGAGTTAATCGTGTAAGCTACATGGGTCCAAAGCTAACCTCCGACCATGTGATAATTTCATAATGGTTTAATTTATTTATGAAGCGTTGACACAATTAAATTTTTTTTTAAAAGTATATTCCTGGTGTGTTCGTAAACCGACCATACATTTGATCCAAGTCAACAAGTGAAAAAGCTTATACAACTAGATAGAACACACAAAAAAAAAAAAAAAAAAAAAAAACAAGAATCTTATATCTGTTCTCACATTTTGAATTAATTACGATCTTTACTAATACTGATTTGTTTGGTTATGGTTTAAATAATTGACTTTAATTCGTTAAGCAAATACAATATATTTATCTGAGTTGATGATCATAAGAATGATATCATATATAAGATGATAAAATCATCGTAAATTATGAGAGGGATAACAAGAATAAATGATGATTTTTTATATATTACATATATGTCTGTCAGAAAAGGTGAATGATTAATGGGATTAAAATATTAAATATTAATCCCCTTAATCATATAGTTACGAACTACTTGTATAATAGTTCAATTAATTGTTTGAGAGGCACAAGTCGTCTTTTATAATTTTAATTAAAACAAATGAATTGTTTTTTTTTTTCAAGTTCCATATTTGTTTCCAATTTTTCTTTTCCGTTCACCGGTAATATTGGGTAGAGAAAAAGAGCTTCAAGGGGAAAGAGAGAGATATCTCTCATAAACGTTATAAAAGATTCAAAATTTGAAAGACTAAATCTGCAGAAGCTTTAAAGGGTAAAAATCAAATAAAGACCGTTGCTGTTTTTTTTTTTTTTTTTTTCTTTTTCTTCTTATTCTTTAATTACATTTTTTCTTATTTGAAATTTCACACTTTCATCTTCAGTATCTGATCGATATAAGCGAAAGATATTTTATATAGAAATCAAGAGAAAATCTTTGTGAAAATATCGATAAAACATTGTTGTAATATACATTTTTTTCTTTCTTTCTGTTTTGCTTTTCTTGTGATTTTGGCACGCCTAGGCTTAACGGTCTCTCTGCTTTTGCCTTTTTTTTTTTTTTTTTGGTCGTAATAAATTATTTTTGTTCTTACTTTAATCTGTTAGATGGTCCTCGAGATTTCACTATCCAAGAATCAGAGATTATTCCCTTCGGTTCAAAATTTCGGATTCATATTCTCTCAAGTTTTCTTTCCTCATCCATAAATCACAAACGAGAGTTCTAAGCTTCCATTATTACATTTTTCTCACTGTTTTTTTCTTTCCTTATTTCTCTTTAAGAAACTAGAGATCAACAAGAGCAGAGGAATTTTCAGAAAAAACAAAAACAAATCTTTGAGAGTATGGAGAATTATTCAAGTCCTGAAGAAAACGACGATGTAGGATCCATCGATCCAAATGATCAATCAGCATCCGAAACTCCGGTTTACTCGACGATGAGCACAGATTCATTTGCTTATCATCGAACATGTTCTGAAACCTCGGGAGGCTTTTCAGACCAAATTGATGAAACCAGCAGCTTCTGCAGTGATGTCTCTCCTATTGATTGGCCTGTCCCTGTCCTAACCGAATCCAAGTCTACGAGCTCACATTTTCTATCTGCCTTTATTGAAACGAAAAAGAATCAGGAGGAGAATCTTGCGGTCCAAGAAATTTCAGGGCCAGGTTTTGTATTTCTCCGTCTCTCTCTCTCTCTCTCTCTGCCCACTTGTGTCAGAATCTTGAAATTGTTGTCGGTTTTGTGCAGAATTGGAGACGATGAAGGAAAGATTCTCGAAGCTTCTGCTTGGGGAAGATATGTCTGGGAGCGGCAAAGGCGTTTGCACCGCAGTTACAATCTCAAACGCTATTACCAATCTTTATGGTAACTAAAAGCCTCACTGTTTTTTTTTTTTTTTTTTTTTTACTTTTAAACTAAGCCATCTATATAAACTGTAACTAATATATGTGATTCCGAGATTGCAGCTACTGTTTTTGGACAGAATCTAAGATTAGAGCCACTGGAGATAGAGAAGAAGGCAATGTGGAAGAGAGAAATGAATTGCCTTCTCTCTGTATGTGACTATATTTTCGAGTTTATCCCAAAGTCACAGAACCTAAGCAATGGAGCCACTGTTGAGGTAAACAAGATTTTTGCCTTATAGAAGAAATATGTCTAAAACCTGAAATAAAAAGTTGTTGCGGTTGTTGTCAGGTAATGGAGAGTAGACCAAGAGCAGATATCTACATCAATTTGCCTGCACTCAGAAAACTAGATTCCATGCTTATGGTAATTGCTCTGAACCCTAATACATGAAGATTAGTTCTATAAGCTTTTATCGGTTATGTAAGGTCATTCTTTTTTTTGTTTTGTTTTGTTTGCAGGAAGCATTGAATAGTTTTCAAAAGACAGAGTTTTGGTATGCAGAAGAAGGAAGCTTGTCAATGAAGTCAACAACACGTTCTGCAACTGGATCATTCAGGAAAGTGATTGTACAGAGGAAAGAAGAGAAATGGTGGTTACCGATCCCTTTGGTTCCATCAGAAGGTTTGTCAGAGAAAGCAAGGAAACAACTTAAGAGCAAGAGAGAGAGCACTAACCAAATCCATAAAGCAGCTATGGCAATCAATAGCAGCATCCTTGGTGAAATGGATATCCCAGCTTCTTACATGGCAAATCTTCCAAAGGTTTATATGGCAACAAATGCTCATTTTTGCACACTAGGAGTTAGCATTTTGAATTCTTATTTTGTTTTTTTTTTTTTGCATTTTGCAGAGCGGAAAAGAGAGCACAGGAGATTCAATGTATCGAAAGATGACGAGTTCAGGGAGGTTTTCACCAGAAAAGCTGCTAGATGGTCTCAAGATTGAATCAGAACATGAAGCTCTTCAGTTGGCAGATAGAGTAGAAGCTTCAATGTACACATGGAGACGCAAAGCTTGTCTAAACAATTCCAAGTCTTCGTGGAACATGGTGAAAGATCTAATGTCAAATACAGAGAGATCAGACAAGAACTATGCTTTGGCAGAGAGAGCAGAGTCTTTGCTTTTCTGTTTGAAACAACGGTACCCAGAGTTGTCTCAGACATCATTGGATATATGCAAGATCCATTACAACAAGGTAAGAACACACAAACAGCAGTGGTTTAATTCAAATCACTGATTTTTGTGATTAAAAAACAATTTTTGATCTATTTATTTTTGTGGTTTGCTGCAGGATGTTGGAAAAGCTGTGTTAGAGAGTTATTCAAGAGTTCTTGAAGGTTTAGCTTTTAACATAGTTGCTTGGATTGATGATGTTCTTTATGTAGACAAAACAGTGAGAGGAGAAGAGGAATTATAATTACATACTTTGAATTTCTTCTTGTCTCCCTCTAGCAGCTCCATTGTAAATTACTAAATTAGGTAAAACCGACATATCTTCTTATGCTGTGATCATCTTCTCTTCAAGTCAAGTAGTCAACCATGACTTCTTCCACAAGTTCATCTAGTATCAACTTGCTAATCTCAAAGCCAATCATATCAACCTCACATCTGGTGTCTAACCAGCTCCTGGGTTTATCCATGTCTTCTCTAACTCTATCGTCCAACAACCGAGGGAGTTGCATTGGCAAGAGACGACAATAAACCTTTTCTTGTACCTCGCTAACGATGCTTTCCACGCTAGAGGCGGGCAAGGCTAGGGTTCTGGGTTCAACAAAAGAAACCCATTGAGGAAACCTGCAGAATTCAAAGAGAACTTCGTTGATGCTCTCGAAGAGGAGGTCATGCTCTACACAAAGCTTGTTTGGATAGAATGGTATGTTGCTGATTAATGCCGGACAAAGAAGCTGGTCAGAGCATTCTGTTATCAGATACAGATCTTCCCAACTTGAGTCTATTGCATCCAACACCTCTTTTACGTACTTAAACACTGCTTCTTTGTCATCCATACCACGGTTCTCTTCTTGCAATAGGTTACGACGCGGAGGTTGTTGTATCTTTGCTTCACCTGAGTATTGTCAAATATGAGTCAATGTTAGTGCATACCTCTTGAAGAGTTCTAGAATATAAGCCAACTAAGCATTAATTGGAACTTCTTTCTATACCTCTTACTGGATTTATTTCATATTCAATGAATAGCGGCTGGGATGGTAATGAGGCCACAGAGAGATGAGACAGTGTCTGATTGCTTTTGGATATGAAAGGGCTACTACTAACTTCTATTGGTGAAGCAGAGTCTATCTCTTTGATAGTTAAGGAATCATCTGCAGCAGAGTTCGCAAAGAATCATTGGATAAATAATAACGTTATTGTATTGTATCTCTCAAAAATGTAAACTACCTGCAACTGTTTCAGAGTTCATGAAATCGTCTGAAGAAGAAGATCTCGAAAGCAGGGTTGAATTCTTGTCCCCTACGCTTCCTGAGCTGCTGAAAGGAGACGGATACCCGGGAAGGGATGATACGATCCTACTTTGATTTCCTAACATCTCAGAGAGATGTTTCTCGTTCTCGTCGTAGTGTTCTTGATGATGAAATCTCTGCCGAGATATCGAAGTCATGCGCTCGAGAAAGAAACGGTCTTTGGTTGACAAACTCTTCTCCAGGAATCTGTGGTGGTGGTGCCGCGGTTTCTCTTTTCTGATTGCATGTTTCAGCTTCCTCATGATCTCAGAGAGAAACAATTGCAAAATCTTGGCTTTGTGTCTTATCATCAAACGAGAATCGTCTTCAGATATGCTGTGTTCCTCTTCTTGTGCTGACCTCTTCTTCCTCCTCCTGAGAAGACCAGATATCCAGCCTAAATGATGATGATGATCTCTCTCTTGTCTTTTCGAGCAAAGCTTTTCTTCCACATGGCTGCTTTCCATTGACATTTCAGATATTCGCACTTAAGAACCAGTTTCGATATGCAACACTCTTATGATTTATATAGCTTTACAATCTCAGATCTTTTAATAAACAAACAACAAAAATATTTAAAACCCAAAACTTTTTAACGATGAGACTTTAGTTTACTAAGAAACAGAGGAAATTCTTCAGCAATAAAACTGATTTCACCATTGTATCGTTTTTGTTTATAGAACAAATCTAAATACAAAATCTACTGTTATTTAACATTTTCTTTTACCTATTTAACATTCTACCAGGATAACGTATTATTAATTATTATTATAATCAAATTTGGTTGAAAGTATCTCAAACTTTAGTATCAATCTGATCTTAAGTAATCTTTTAAAAACTCCAAAAATAATAATAATATATGATTCTTTGTATTAGAGTGAAAAAAACTTGGAGATAATTTAACATTGGTAAGAAGAATCTAGTTTAGATTGGATAATGATGAAATCAATTAATTTCTGATTTTAAATATATTTCTTTGATTTTTAATTTAAAAGCACCATATTTGTCTAATGTATTTATTTGATCTTTAATTCAAAAGATCCATATTGGCTATCCTAACTTTTTGTTGGATATTTTTTTCTTAATTACTTATTTGATGAACCTGTCATACCTTTCTGGTCCAATTTATTGAAACAAATTAGTTTTGAAATTTTGAATGAGAAAATCTTTAAACATAGTGATAATTTATTACTCTATGAACATGCTTTTAAATATGATCCAATTATCTGTTTCCATTTCATATTTTTTTCCCTCCATGTCATAACTTATAACATTAAATTTTAAGAATCACTAAATTTTATGAGATATAAACACACTAAATTTTACAAAATAATACCATACTGATAACGATTGTGCTATACTGTATTATAGTCACAACTGTGAAAGTCTATACAATTAATTTTATCTTAATCATGCTTTAGCCTTTAGATATAGAAACAGAGGAGCGTAGCTCTTACTACCTCGATTTCAGTTAATAATTATGGGGTTACCGAACTTCCTCTTTGTCCTCCTTGCTGTCCTTAGAATTCTTTCAGTTTCCTTCTCTGCGTCCCAGTCGAATTTAGCTCCTGAAGTAATCATACATAGTTCCAAAACACAGCTCTTTAATTTAACATGTGAACATCTTGTTACTTTTATCTACCACAAGATAGAATTATGAGTTCTCCATTGGTTCGAGAAGGATCATGTTAAGGAATTTTCATACCTTTGGTGTTCCCGTCAATCAAGCATGAAAAGCCTCCATCGATATCTTCATCTGAATCTATTATAACACTGCACTGTTCAAACTGCATGAAATGAATTGCACATTGCTTAGATTTTGAGCAAGTTAAAACGCTTGTTCTATGATAGCTGACCAATGACAAAATCCAGCCCAATACCTGCGTTCCAGTGCCTTCTGATTTTACTGACTTTCCTGCTGCTCTTTTCTTGAACATACTCTGTTTTGGTTTCACCGTCTTCCAAGATCCCACTTGTATCTCTGGGGATAAATATGCTTTCACAGCTCTGGCTGGTGCGTTAGATGGACTGTGAATGCAAGATGAGCATTTTGTAACTATTTTTGGTATAAAAAGGGTACAAGTAGCATATAGCTTGTTTGACTTACTTTCTGGGAAGCTGCGGTTGTTTTGTTTTCAGTGTAGTATTACAATAGGAATTGCTCTGTAGTTTATATTTCATGTGTCAGTGACAGCTGAGCATGTAAACAAAATGGAATTCCGCGAAGAGTGGAAATGTTCATTGTAATATAGTTTATTACCTTGGTTGCTGGGCCGCGCTGCTCTGGCAAGTTTTCCTTAGCCTGTTGTTTAACAAAAGCCACATTAATAGCTGAAATTTTCAGCCTACATAGCAAAAGACATGGAAAGCAAAAGACTCTCACTTGTGGTGCTGTTGGAACCTGAACTCTTGGCCCAGGCATCTTTGAGCTCGCCAAAACCTATAGGAGATTTTGGTGGTGGGAATCAAAGCATACATGTGTTTAATTCTAAAAGGTCTAAAATATAGAGTTACCTTGGCTGCTGGACCGCGCTGCTCAGGCAGGTTTTCCTTAGCCTGAGGTTTAACAAAGGCTACATTAATTGCTGAAATTTATAGCTAATAGAGCAAAGACATGGAAAGCACGAGAAAAGACCTGCACTTGTGGTGCTGTTGGAACCTGAACCCTTGGCTCAGACATCTTCAAACTAGCCAAGACCTATAAGAGTGTTGGTAGTGAGAATTAAAGCATTACATGTTCACAAGTCTAAAGATTTATGACAATCCGATATGACAAACAGGCTCTGCTAAGATTGATAAAAATGCATACACAGTTTCTTTACAACACTGATGTTGTTACCTGAATCTCTCTGGTGAACGTGTGACAGAGTTCCCTTTGAATTCTCTGCATAGCGGATTCTACTTGCTCTGGGATAGCTGTTAGCATCAGACAGATCTTCTGTAGCTTCTCCTGATTGGGATCTTTGCTGAGTTCCTCTAAAATAGATTTAACACCTCCATCAAGACTAGCTTTAGCATCTGCTTGTTCCTTCATCTGCTTGCCAATAAATTATGTATTGTAATAAGTTAATCCATTTGCACAAGGTCGATAAAGAAACAAGTAAAAAATGCAAATATTTGCTTTTACCAGCTGCTGTAGTGAAGTGTCTTGGAGAATCAACTTTTCCTGTAAGCGTCCAGCTGCAATGAACAGAAAAATCTAGCTAAGTATCTATTTAGACCTTGACATGGAGTATTGAGGAATTAAGAGTCATTCTTCATGGTGTGATCAAACGGTCAAGTGAAATGGTCTTCAACAAACTGAAAAATCTATTGGAGTAAACAATGTCAATCTGTGAATTCCTCTTGTCAATATCACGTTCCTAAAGGAGTAAGATCAGCTTTTAATGGCCCTGCTAACAAATCCTGTTTGGCTAAGCAAATGAGAATCCAAGGTCTGCACTTTCCTAAACCCCCTAGTCTGCTTCTAGCCTATGTGGTTGCTACATAGTTTGAGAACAGAGCGAATTTAGTCCGGATCATAGAACTCACTTTCGAGAAATACTTCTTTAGTCCCTCTGTTGGCCTGCATGATGTCACTCTGAATTGAATCTAACATCATTCCAAACCTGCTCAAAGAGGTTTCCATCATCCCAAACCGTTGCTCAAGTTCTTCACTGATCTGAGCTGCAAAGTGACAAATGAATAAAAGTTGAATCAAATGAGGAGCCAAGCCACCCCAGTGAACATATTTTCCACGCTAAGAGGCCAAACTTACATTTATTAGACTCACCAACTGAAGCAGAACTCCACCTTCTTGTAAGACCGCTGGAAGGTCTCGATGCTGCCAACTGACTATCATCTCGTTTATGATTGATTGGGGGTAAGCAACTGACCTTCTTCAAAGAATAGTCTCGTTCCTGAGAACTAAATCTCTGTAGCAGCAGCACAAAGTGTAATCAATTTTATTAACATTGAAGATAGCTCAAGTCGTCCCATGAAGGACGTTTAGGTTTAAGTAGCTAAACCTGATCGTTAATGAGGAGGTCTTCGCCAGAACTCTGAGTCATCTGAGAAAAGCCACAACCACGCTGAGACGAAGGTCCCTGAGAGAAGGACTGCTGTGACTGCTGTGATCGAAGCTGCTGAGATGCTTGTGGTTCAGCTGATCTCCTATACGCAACACAAACAGATAAAATTCGAAAGAAAAACAGATAAAAATATACAGATTAATGAAACTCGTCTCCAGTCACAAATCAGATCCGAAACAACAAAATCGCATAATCCCAGAATAAATTTAAAAACCCTAAACCATGAGAATCGATCAAAATCAAGGTTCGCTAATGTGAAATTATTCGCGTGAAAGAGAAAGAGAAGAGATAGAAGCGAAATCGAACCTTAAATTAGGAGGAAAAACAGATATAGATTTCAGATCGTAGGCTTTGTTCATATTCATCTTCATCATAGAGCAGACGAGGACGCAGCTCTTCTTCAAAATTTCACGATAGTGTGATCAATCGATTATGAACTTTAGGCTAGAGTGAAAGAGAGTTAGAGAGAGTGAGAGAACTCGAACCCAATTTTGAATTTCAAAAAGATCTCGAGAGAGAGAGAGAGAGAGAGTTGAGGAAAATTTATTTTTTTCCTTTTTCCTTTCTGTTTTGCTGTGTGGTAAAAGAGACGATTTAAGACGTGATGAAGCCCATGGACTGTGTATAAACGGCCCATCTCAAAGACTTGTATAAAAAACAAACGTATATGTGGATAAAGTTATCACGAACATATTATTATGGATATCTAAATTAATAGTTATTGTTTTTATATCTACAAAACTAGTGTATTAATACAAAAAGAAAACTAGTGTATTAATACAGAAAGAGAGTATAACAATAATCTTAAAAATATTGTATTCATAGAAACCCAAATTAACTTCAAAAGTGTTGTTTCTATAATAATTAGTCCATATAAATGTATACATGATGTTTTCAACATTTGTTGCAATGGAAAATTTTATATGGATATGAAAAATTAAAACAACAATAAATTGGATTAAGATACAAATACAATCTGTTTCATACAAATTAGTGGACACCAATTTTGAAAAGAATGTTGTCCGAATAAACAATACACTAGGCAATATCCAGTGCTTAAAGCACGGGTCAACATTAAAAAAAAATTATAATTGAATAATAAAAGTTATTGTTATATTTAAAAAAAAAATATTTTGTTTAAGATAATATTTATTTTTAATTGTTCTGTAAATCTATATATGGTTTTTTAATACTAATTATTTTAGAATATTATAGTATTTTATTTTTTGATGTATATTGCAGTTTTATATTGTTTGTTTGTTATATTTGCATCATTATTTTGTGAAATATGAAATAGTAATTTTAATATTATAATTATGAACAAATAAAATTTATTAACTTATCAGCTATATAAATTTATTTTTACCAATCCGCCAATGTTAAAATTAAAACACACATTTTATTTTCATAGATCAAGTAATATAACTTTATTTTTAAAGTTCAAATCACAACATATGTAGAAAAAAATCTTCATTTTATTAATCATATGTATTATATGAAAATTCTAAACAATTTGTAAATAAAATAAAATAAAGATGATAGAAGAATCATAATATGAAATTTTAACAAAATATTCGAAATCTTGTTATTAAAAATAATTATATTGACTACTTGGATATAAAATCTTAATTTTTGAAATTCTGATTTGTTTATATTTTTTTAAAAATATTTTGTAATTTTCGTCCATAATTTATTAGAGAGAGAAAAATATTTTTTTAACTAATAATTATTTAAAATTATTGGCATGACAATGTAAAATTAAAGAAGAAAATAAACTCTATTATATGAGCAGTTAATTTTTATTTTTTTATATTTTTTCAAGTACAAATTAGTTTTGATTTGAATAGATTTCTTTTATTTTTCTAGATTTTTTTTATATTTGATCATTTTTATTTTAATTAATTATATTTATTCAATTAATTGATTAATCTTAATAAAATTTTTCTAATGGTAATTGAATGTAATTTTTTACACATTTTAAGGTTAGTTTCATATTTGTACTTCTCAATTAATATAGTAGGATAATGGACACCATTAAAAACTAGATCAATTTGAACATTCTAATATTCTTATTGGAAACAATACATTAATAAAACATTATTATGTTAATTCGACATTTTTATGTTTTTTGATGATCATCCACAAAAAATATATTCACAAATAAATATCCTCATAATAAGACATTTTTAGCATCAACATAGCAATTAACAAATATTCACTTTAAATATAGTAAAATAGATCTTAAAATGTAGAAAAAATAAAATTATAATGAATCATAAAAACAAAACAAAAATATATGTCATAATAATTAAATAAAATAATTATAAAGAGAGAAAGAGCAAAACAAGAAAAGATTGAGAAAAAAGTGAAGAATAGAAAAAAAATGTGATTAAAAATATCCATTAAATTTTAACTAATAGTTTCAGTCGAATAGTTCTTACTATTTGTGACAAATTTTATCAAATCTACTCTTCACATTTATTAGTTAGACCCATGTTTTATGTTTAGGGGTAAAAATATCCAAAAATTAGTTGAATAATGTAAAAGTATGTAAAAAAATGTGTTATAGTTAGATAGTGTGTTTTTGCACAAATTTTGATAAAAAATGAGTCTATATATAAATATCCCATAACAAATTCGAAAGTGACATGCCTAATAACAAAAACTTAAATTGAACGCTGCTATGTCAGTCACTATTTTGACACAACTTTTATCTTACCAGTGTGGTAATGATACAGCTATCATGGTCAAACTTCAGCAAGTTAGCGGGTGAAAGGTTCCCCTCATAGATCCCATCCAGGTCAAGTACGTAGATAGACCCCAGTTTATCCGCGTAGTCAAATGAGAATCAGTGTTTGTAAAAGAAACTGCCACCAGCGCCCTCTTAGAAGAACTGCAAGAACGTGTGTAACCTGAGCATACAGCTTGTTTTACAAAAACTGATTCTAACAGAACGTATGGATTCTAACAAAAACTGCAAGAACGTGTGGATCTTAACTCACATCGTTACCGTGCAAAGGCATCTCCAGCTAAGGGCACACCAAATTGTGAAAAATTTGTCATTTCCAACACAAGCAAAAAGTTGGCCAGTAGCCCCAAATGTAACCGAAGCAATGGAGTCCTTATGGGATGGCTCCTCCTCCAAACTAACGGGGTAATCGTCCATGTTACAAGAAATTAAAATAGTCAGTTAAAAGAACCAGCTACGTATGCCATAAGATGATAAAAAACATATGGTCAGATACTTACTCAAGATCGTAAACTCTCAAGTCACAGCCAATGGAAACTGCATATTCTCAATTCTAATCTGAATATTGTAGATTTTACATCATATTCTCAATTCTAAACTGCATTACACAAACGTTAACAACCAAATACTGTATGTTTTTTTTTATATTTTCATATTCAGTTTTCTACTATATTACATATACTAACAACCAAAAAAAAAAACTTTAGAGTAAAACAAATAATTTTACAACATCAATCCAGTAATATATACCCCAGCTTTTTTCCAGTTGGAAAAACATTAAAACTGACTAGTTAAATTTCTTTAGTCACCTTGACTTGTCGATTCTAGAACATCCTGGCCTCATTTTTATTAGATTTAAGAACCGGCAGTGAAGTCAACAATTTATAAAAACAAACTTGATGTATAAAGTAGTAGAAGTGTCAACGAAATTTCTCCGCATAAAAACACTTATTTCCGACATTTAGTCACAGAAACTTAATGTCCAAGTGTGGAAGGACCCCATTAATCTACACTAGGATTCCCGGAGACTTAAGATATATAAGTGTAAAGTGTTCTCAACTGCTCTCGCTTGATTTAAATAATCTGACCCAAAGCCATTGACCGAGAAATTAACAACACGTAAATAGTCCGAAACCACCTTGCAATTTTCTTGCAAAGGGATGGAAAAAGACATAGATACTCATATATACCTTGAGAAGTCCCTCTCGCCTATATATATATTATGCATTACTAATAGTGATTTCCATTCTCACACACACCTTCCTTCCTTCCATCATAAGAAGAAGCAAAGGAAAGACCAAACCCTAGTATAAGAAAGAAAGAAACCATGGGAGACGATATTTATGTTGCGGTGAATCAAGATGTTCGAGAAAGTAAATCAACTTTGTTATGGGCTTTGAAGACTCTTCAAGTCAACAAGATTTTCCTTCTTCACGTTCATCTTCCATTTTCCTTGACTACTTCTTGTAAGTGTTTTTGTTACGTTCTCTCTCGTTAGGTTTTGCAGTTTTTTTGTTAAATTTTCTTGGGGCTGTCGAAAAACTTTGATAAGAAATTGTAGCTTAAAGCTTGTTTTAGATAATATATGATATATTTTGTTACAAAAATTAGATAAGATTCTAGATGATGCTGATTTTAAATGAAACAAAGATGTGCTGATATCAAATTCCCTAGAACAGAATACATATGATGCCAAACTATTTATAGTATAATTAACATAGAAGTAATTAATAAAGTCATGAAACAATCAACATCCTAATTTTTAAAACATCAAATTACAAGAAAAACAAATTAGACCAAATTTTTGTTCTACCTACCTCTATAACAAATTCGACTTTTGGGCGTATACGGCTGTACCCATTTGTAGTTAAGTCACACATCATGGAATTTTACTCTGTTTTAAAATGGTCTTTCTGTTTGTGTATTTTTCAGCAAGTGGGCTTACACAAGGGAGATCGATGCAATCCAAGATTCAGAACTCAAGACTTCATACCGTAGCCTCTACAAGTACCGTGATATCTGCATAAAAAATAGGGTGAGTTCTCTTTTCGATTCTGATATACTCCTGTAGCGATGACAGTGTTAATCCAAGCAGAAAAAAAACCAACACCAGAAATGAGGCTTAAGAAACACAGTATATGACTAATCTATGTATCGTCAATTGGATTTAGTTGTTTAGATATAGGTTAACAGAATTCTACATTGATGCAGGTTAAGGAAGAAGATGTGGACATATCAGTGATCTCAAGATATGATGTGGGTGAAGGTATTGTGGAACTCATCTATGAGAACAATATCAAGAAGCTCGTTATGGGAGCAGCAGCTGATCCTCACTACTCCAGGCAAGGATAGCTCGGAAACCAATCAATAACTCAAAGATCCAGAACATCAAATTTTTCCTACTAGAAAGATGAGTGGGTAAAGCAAACACGCTAACCTCTTATTTGATAATGCAGGGGAATGGGTATCAGATCAAGAAAAGCAGAGTATGTGGTTCAACATGCACCTCAGAGCTGTAACATGTGGTTCATCTGCAAGGGGAAACTCATGGAAACAAGGTAAGCTTGGGGATTACACTTGTGTGTGTGTGTTTTTATAAGAACTAAAGAAGTGTAGAGTTTACCTTAAAGAGCTTTTATGTGTTGAACAGAGAAGGAAGTTTCGACCTTGGGAATCCATCAGAATCATTCTCAGAGTTCTCTAGTTCAGCTGAGAAACCAAGCAAAGTAAGAAGAAGGGATGAAGATGAACCCGAGTCACCTAAAGAACAACAACCAGTAAGTTAACAAAAAGATTGAATAAAGCTTAAAACAAAACATAGACTTAAGTGTCAAGATGGAGAATTGAGAATCATGTGAAACAGGGTTGGATACCAGGAAACGAGGAAGCAGCAAAGGAAGTAAGGATAAGGAAGGAACCTGAGACAGTGAAGTCAAAAAGCAATGGGAGAGAAGCAGACTCATCAAGTCCATGTCTTCCTCCACACGAGTATATGTGTCCTATAACATTGGTTAGGATTCGAACCCTGCATCTTATTCCACATAAAGCTTCGCTGGTTAGTTTGTTAACTAAACGCATATTTGTCAAATGTGATGTAGGAGATAATGGGAGATCCGCATGTGGCAGCTGATGGATTCACATACGAGGCAGAGACATTCAGAGAGTATCTAAGGACAACAGGTGGGAAAAAGAAGTCGCCAAAGACAGGAGAGCCCCTTGAGAATCACAAACTCATTCCAAACCACACTCTTCGTATAGTCATTAGGGAGTGGCTGGAGAAGCACCCAAATTATAGTCGTGATCATTAAACCATAATCTTCTTCTTCTCTATGAGAAAAATTTAACAAGTCGAGAATTATGTTGTGAAAATGAAGTTTAAAACAAATATAAAACCTTTTAATGTATATACTGTTATTGTTACATTTTCATGGAGTCTCTTAGTACAATTCTATATGCATCAAATCTGTGTATACTGACTTTATGGGGTCGCTTTATTAAGTTAAGCCTAGTTTCTTAAAAGAGAGAAGCAGCTATAGAGATTGTACCTTGAATTAAGAAGTTGGAAGGCAGCGACATTAAAGCTTAACCCAGATGATCGTATACAGGCATTGTTGAAATTCAAATTCGTCTTAGGATCCATGATGAGGGGACGATTCGATCGAGAGAGAGAGAGAGACTTGTGAATTTTTAGGGAGAGCCAATAGCGAAAATTGAATTGCGTTATCCCGCGCGATTGGCGGGAGAGAAACGATCCTCAATTAAAATGATTGCTAAGAACGATGATGGCTTATGATGGGCCTTCTTCATATGGGCCGTTTATTTAATGGTTTGGGATATAGCCGAAGAAGAAGATCTGACCGTTCACACTAAAATGCTTCGTGACGTGTCGTAACCTGCATCGTTAACTCCCCGATTATTCCTCAAACATTAAACACTTTTTTTCTTTCTTTTTTTAAAGTTTTTTTTTTGACAGGCTCCATTGTTCTTGACTTCTTCTTCTTCTTCTTCATCTTCACCTCACTGTAATTTTAGCGGCGGTTGATTTGGTGTCTCAATTGGGTATAAACAAACAGGTAACAAATCCGAAACGATATTTCTCACTAGCAACTAGCCACTAGCCAGGCACTTCCTAATTACTTAACCCTAAAATTATCTTGCCTTCGATTTCAGATTCTTGTATCTTTTTAGTCTTCCCTGAGTTGACATTTAATTAGAAAGTCAAGAATGTCTTTTTTAATTAAAAAATAATCATAGTAAATGTGTATTTTACGGTAAGAAATGGTCTTGCGAATGTAGTACTAGTGTAAGAGAAAGTCACGGGTACTAGATTAAATATTGTGATTTGTGAGAGCACTCTGGCTCGCTCTGATGTTAATCTCTTTAGATCTTTATCTTTCGTTCTAATCACCTCACCCCTTTCTCTCTTAAACAAATACATTAATATTGAATATAATTTACTAATAAGAAAATGGTCGGAAACATCTTTGTAATTAGTATGGTAATGGGAGGACCAATAACATATACACTCATGTCTCTGTAACATTATAAATAGTAATTATATATATAGTTCTTCTTTGTGTGTATTATCCTCTTTGTTTTGGGAAAAGATAAGAATTTGTCCTCGGCCTGCGTAATCAATCAATCAATATAGAGAAAAGTTGAGATCCATGGCAAAGGCTTTGAATGACGATCCCGTTTATTATGTTGCAGTCAGCCAAGACGTTGGTGAAAGTAGATCCACTTTGTTATGGGCTTTGAAGACTCTCCGTGTCAAGAAGCTCCACCTTCTTCACGTTCACCAGCTGATTTCCATGACCCCTTCATGTATTCATCCTCCTATGTTCATTTCTCCTTTTTCTTTTTCATTTTATCAAAGTAGATCGACTTTGTTATAGGACTGTATTAATCGAACATGTTAAACTTTGGTTAGGACTGGTTTGGTTACACTTATCAAGCATCTCTGATGATTATGTGTGGATCACACCACACACAAAAAAAGGAATCTTTGATAAAATGATGCAAATGGTTGCAGCTGATACAAATTCGTGTTTCTTTAACATTGTTCTGTTTCTTATTTTCATTGGTGATTCAAAAGATTCTTATGTTTCTTAACATTCTTGTTCATAAGAAGTAAGGTTTGGGATATAAATGGTTGCAGATCGGTGTCTGTATTTGTGTTTTATGTGTTTGTGATGTTATATTCCAAGCCACTGATAATTCCTGGTTATTGAGGAAGATCAATCTTACGTTCTTGAATGAACTTTTTACATGCTATGTGAGTTTTCCTTCTTTTCTTTTCCTAATCATGTTTGGTCTTTTGTTTCATTGTTTGTGCTTTCCAGCAAGTGGGCTTGAACAAAGTGAGATCGATGCAATCCAGGAGTCGGAACAAACAAGTATAAGTGACAGCCTTCTCAAGTATCATGATATCTGCATAGATGAAGGAGTGAGTGCTCCCAACTGATTAATACAGTAGCTGTCACAATAAGGAAGCAAGTTGAATCTGAAATCATATTCGCGTGGTTCAGTTGTTTTACAACAACAACTTCGATTAGAATCTATAAGAGCTGAGAACGTTAACTATGTATTCATCTGGAATGTTATAGAATTGTCTATATATTGCAGGTTATTGAACAAGATGTGGATATGTCATATTTTTCAGCAAATAATGTGGGGGAATGGGTTGTGGAACTTATCTATCAAAACAATATCAAAAAGCTTATCATGGGAGCAACTGCTGATTCCCATTACCCTGAGTACGTATATCTTGAGAATCATTCTGTGTCCAACACAGTTAAAAAATTCCTCTGTGTTGCAATAATCTGCGTTAAGATGACTCTGTGAATAAGTAAAAGGTTCACTCTAGTTACTTATCATGCAGGGACATGGTTCATATAACATCTACAAATGCTGAGTATGTGATTCGACACGCACCTCATTGCTGTAAAATATGGCTTGTTTGTAATGGCAACCTCATCCAAACGAGGTGAGATTCTGGATAATATATTTCTGCATGTTTTGAAATAATTGTAAAGCTTATAGAAAAGTTTCTTTGTTTATTAGGGAGGGACGCTTTGAACTTGCAGGTTCATCGTACTCCTACTCTGAATCCTCAAGCAGCGTTCATAGCCTTGATTCTGCTTTGATTCCTTATGGGGGAGCAGGAAGAGCTGAATGTGTCACTGAGCCACATCCCCTGTCGTCATCTGAAGAACGATCAGTACGTAAACCCCACTCTTTGGTCAGCATATAGCACTTTATGAATTTGGAGCCTTGCAAATTCCGTAAAACCTCTTGAAACCATTGGAGAAAATATAAAGAAATGGAGTTGTGAGAATTGAAAAATTCTAGGATCCAACACCTCTCCTTATTAGCTCAAATTTGTATATTTCCTGCCCCACGTGTCTTAACCCCGAGTTTAATTTCAAGTTTACCATGTTAGATTCTTGTGCTGGTGTTTTATATCTTCCAGTGTAGGCGATTCTCATTTGTTCAATTGTATTGGTTCTTTTAAACAGGCTAGTGGGGTTGAGACGATGTATTACGAGGCGCAGAGACAGCGATTAGAAATTGAGGAACTAAAGAGAGAAAAGGAGCAACGCGATAAGATGAGGTGTGAAAGGGAGGAAGCTCTCTCAAGTTCCTTTGGTGTCACTCAGAAACTGTACAGTGAAGAAGTAATTCGCAGGAGAGAAGCAGAGGCGGAACTAAACAGATCGAAAGCAGAAATTGAAGATTTGAAAAGGGTCCAAAAGGAACACGAAGAACAGCATTATACTGATTGTCGTCTGTTAGAATTGATCCAGAAAGAGCGAGACGAAGCTATCAAAACATGTGAAGAGCTTTTGATACATCTAAACCTGGATAAGGACATGTCATCATCACATTCACCATCATCCCCGTTGCAGTGGTCTCTTTCCGACGAGCCTCCCCAATGTTTCCTATGCCCCATTTCAAAGGTCAGGACTCAAACCCTCCATGGATACATCTAGAAAGCATATTTTTTTATGAGTTTTTTTTATCAGACATTGACTTGGCTTCTGCTCAATATATCAATACATTAGTGTTGTAAGCTTACTCTTACACTAAACCATACATGTTGTTTAGAACTAGTCTTCCAAATAATTTATTCATTGCCATTGCTCGTTTGTGTAGGAGATTATGCATAATCCTCATGTTGCAGCCGATGGTCACACCTATGAAGCAGAGGAATTCAAAAGGTGGCTCCGTCACGGAGGTGAAAAATCACCGATGACAAACCTTAGGCTCGAGAATGACAATCTCACCCCGAATCTTGTTCTTCGTTCAGCCATTAGAGACTGGTTGCAACGGCACCCATATTTCTATGATTCGTCTTAGGATATATCTGATGCTGATTGTGTTGTGTGATTCATTGAATGTCTTTCTGAAAATATTAATAAAATTTATTCACTTTGGAAAGACTCTTGGAGTGCCGTTTCTTGTTTTAGTATTTTTATGCACTGACTTCTGTTTGATTGCCACCCGTTGACTTTACTGTGTCCACTACAAAACCTGAAACGGTCAACAAAAATAACATTGAGGGTCACCACTAACCACTGTTGATTTCATTCTGTTAGATTCTTCTTTGTTTCTCTGTTTTCATTTTTTAGGTGAGAAGAAAGATAGAATACAAAGACGAAAGAAGGGATCAATGGCGGAACTTATGGCCATGGGCAGTGATGTTGTTCATGTTGCAGTGAAGAATGATGTCAGGGAGAGCAGATCAACTCTGCTTTGGGCTTTAAAGAACTTCGGGGCCAAGAAAGTCTGCATTCTCCATGTTTATCAGCCAAAAACTGCTTCTCCTGCTGGTAATCTTCATTATTTCAAGCTTCAGTTGACTAAAAGATCGAGTTTTTTATAATTTCCCATAGCGCATATGTTTGCCAATTGTTAATGTTTGTTTAAAGGCTAGAAAGATGATTCAGATGATTTGTGTTGCTTTTGATATGTTAGCTCGCAAACTTGAAGAATTGGAGGCTATCATGTACGAGACATTACATGATTATTTTGATCTTTGTCAACAAGAAGGGGTATTGATCTGTTGCACTCTTATATTGTTAAATTATGTTAGTTCTTGCTTTGAGATGGTTGCGTTTCCCCTGTTCTTGATTTCTAATTAGGATGATTGTTATGCAAAAAAATTCCAATTGATATGCGAAATTGGATTCATTATGATCACAGGTGAATGAGGACGATATTTACATATCATGTATAGAGATGAACGATGTGAAACAAGGAATATTAGAACTAATCCATGAGAGCAAAATCAAGAAGCTCGTCATGGGAGCTGCATCAGATCATCATTATTCAGAGTACGTATAGGAAATCTGTGTAAACTTTAAATTTCACCAAAACGTTCACTCGTATTGACTTGCTGAAAATGGCAGGAAGATGTTCGAACTCAAATCCAGAAAAGCAAAGTATGTGTACCAACACGCCCCTAGCTCATGCGAGGTTATGTTTATGTGTGATGGACGTCTCATCTACACAAAGTGAGATTTTTGAAAAGTTTCTTTACTAATATGTTCATGTGGCTTGTCTTTGACGAAATTACCTGATTGTCTCTATATATTAAATACTCAGGGAAGCCGATCTTGAAGACCATGTGGATGAAACAGAAGCCGAAGCTGGACAATTGAAACCGAAATTTTATTCCTCTGCTTCACCGAAATGCTCTGCAGAATTGGTCTCTGCAATTGTAGCTTACATTGACACAAGGAGAGACAGAGACATGTTAGAGCCAACTGCATCAGAGGATCAATCTGTACGGTCTATACATTGTTGGTTTTGTTAATTAAGATATATAAACAAATGATCTATGCAAAAGACGTAAAATCAAAATATCTTGTGTTGTTTCTATGTCTATGACTAAGTGATTGAAAGCTCTATGTTATGTTGCAGGAAAGCGACAGGAATGATCAACTGTATAGACAGCTTAAGCAAGCACTTATGGAAGTTGAGGAATCGAAGAGAGAAGCATACGAAGAATGTGTCAGGCGATTTAAAGCTGAAAATACTGCAGTTGAGGCCATTCGAAGTGTAAAAATCCTTGCACAAATCCATAATCTCAGACATTGAAAATGTGTTTTTGCTTAGACTTGCTTCCTTTTACTTTATAGGCAAGAGAGTACGAGGCCATGTACAATGAAGAGGTGAAGCTAAGAAAAGAAGTTAAAGACGCCTTAGCAAAACAGAGGAAAATGGTGGAGAAGACTAAGCAAGAGAGGGACGATGCACTTATCATCATTCTGAATGGAAGGAAGCTATACAATGAGGAACTGAGACGCAGAGTTGAAGCTGATGAGATGCTGGGAAAAGAGAAAGAAGAACACGAGAAAACTAAGAAGGAGATTGAAGAAGTGCGAGTCATCGTTCATGACGGTACTGTCAGAAACAGAACAGACTGTTTTCTTTCAGACAATTACAGATTCGCTGAATATTTTTACAAATTAGGTATGCAGCTGTACAATGAGCAGCTGAGACAGAGGAAAGAGATGGAGGAATCTCTAAAGAGACAAGAGGAAGAGCTCGAGAAGATAAAGAAGGAGAAGGAAGAAGCGTGCTTGATAAGCAAGAACTTGATGCAGCTATATGAAGACGAGGTGATCAATCTAAGATTTAATTTTAGAAACTAGAAGCTAAATAATCATCATATTAAAAAAGTGTTTTTGACAGGTGAGGCAGAGGAAAGAAACAGAGGAGATGGGAAAGAGAAGAAGAGAGGAGCTAGAGAAAGTGAAGAAGGAGAAGGAAGAAGCTTGCTCTGTAGGACAAAACTTCATGAGGTTATATGAAGAAGAAGCAAGACGTAGAAAAGGAACAGAGGAAGAACTCAGCAAGGTCGCGGCTGAGAAAGACGCAGCCAGCTCAGTCTGTTCGGAGATTCTATTGCTTCTTCAGAGTTACACGCGTCGCCATGGAGTTTCTTCTGGATTCTCCGTTGAGGAATCCGTTACACGCCAGCCTCCCTCATATTTCATCTGTCCTATCTCACAGGTACGTCGACCAGGACCCATGTAGTTCATTGTTCATACTAGAGCACTTTAACAGAAACTGAATCCCAAACAAACGGATAGCCCTGAAAAGCCCAACATGTCTGTTTCCAAATTGTATGTTATTTCTGTTATCATCTGCATTATTGCTCTTCAATATGTGTAGAACTGATCTAAGTACACACTTGGCTGGGTTTGGTTTAATCTCTGATTGATTTTTAGACAATTTTGAGTTTGATTTATGTGTAGAAGCCAATGCTCGTTTTGTTTTTACAGGAAGTAATGCAAGAGCCTCGTGTTGCGGCCGATGGCTTCACCTATGAAGCTGAATCATTAAGAGAATGGCTAGACAATGGTCATGAGACATCACCAATGACGAACCTTAGGCTTGCCCACAACAACCTAGTCCCTAACCACGCCCTTCGTTCCGCCATTCAAGAGTGGCTCCAACGAAACTCTTGAGAATCGAATCTCTGCTTTGTGTTTTTGAATCTCGAGTAATATTGTTTGTGTTTACTAAAAAAATATCGGTATTTGCTGTGAGTGGGAGTGGGATGTTCATAATAACTGTCTGTTTTATTAGGTGCAAAAACCCACTCATAAAATACTTGCTGTTTTCCTCTGTCTCGAGAAACCTGTCTGCCGTCAACACTTTTAGAAAACGCCCTGTAGTGTTGTTACTTTTTGGCGTTGTCTTAATTAACACGTCCCTTTCTACGGGCCTGTGTTACCAAAGATGGCCCAACAAAGGGCCCACGAGTTTTGCGCACGTGATAATCAGAGCAAAAGCGCGACGCGTGGACAAAATGACCAAAAGGGGATCCTTTTCATCGTGGGAGACTATGATTGGCCAAGACAGTTTGATCATAGTATGAGGTCGACCACATTAGATTTTGAGAGATTATCTTAATGGTTTTTTTTACTACTGTAACATGCCGTCTTGTCGGTACGGTTCATACGGATTCAATTTTTAAAATTTGTAATAACTCAAAAATAATTACAATTAAATTAATTTTAAATTAGGGGGTAGCCGGTGATCGGTGGATTTGAAGTACAAATCGCATGCATGTTCCACGCGCAGCTTGTCTATAAATGTTCCACTACGCACATGCCAGTTTAGTGTGCAGATGCATTATTTTGATAGCCGGTATTTTTCTTTTGGTTAATGTAATGATGTTAATCAAATTAGACCGACTTTTTTTTTAATATATAATGTATAATTAACATTATTGTCAACCTGAAATCATCAGTAATCATAACATATATCAACATGGCATCATCAAATACTTTTTAATAGTTTCATGGCATATATATATGAATATGATGTATGAGACGCACTTCAACCGTCCCAATGTCTATAAAATTTTATTATCTGAAAATTTGTCTTGTGTGTGAGTTAGGTATCATATATACAATCAGTTCTTCACTAACTGACAATCAGTGAATTGTATATATTTAATCAAAAAATTCATATGGAAAAATAAAGTGTTAGACAAATTTTCACCAAAAAAAGAAAAAGAAAATTAAAGTGATAAGTACGATAAGGGGTTGATGTTAGTTTTGTGTCATTTTGGATTAATGACTCCACATGTTTTTGTTCGACACGCTAGCACTAGAAGAATAGTTGTGTATAGTTACGGAATTTAGCTACAAGCATTGGTGGTAGCAAATATATACTACAGACTGTGACGAAATGTTACGTAATTTGAATGAAAAATTTTGGTAGCTAATTCGTCCGTGTTTGTAGCAATTGACTAACAAATAGAGACGAAATATAATTGTAGCAGATTTACTACTGATTTAGTTACAAAAAGTTTGTAGCCTATGAGTTGTCGTAACTGTTTGTGACGAAATATTTATATAACATTTGCCACGAATCAGTTGTAATAATTGTTACAACTTGTGTCGTTTTATGCGTAGCTAATAGTGGCGAGAAGTTGTTCGTAGCAATATAGTGACAGAGAGACAATAGCAATTTTAGTGGGTACGAGACACAATTAAGTAGTGGAAAATAGTGAGAAAGAGATAATGGTTTCCGACAGATGATAGTGTAGCAATAGTTTTTCGTATTATCACATCGAGCAAGTTGAAGAGAAAGCTCACCATTCATTTATAAATATCACCGTTTATGACTCTTGCTATATATACATTTGCTTTGCTACTTCTTTACGATCACAAATTATCTCTTTTAGAAATTCTTCCGCATTATATTTTTTTTCGAGTATATCAACTCTTTTATACAAATTTTTCTTCAAGTTTTGCTTTTGTTACTCTTTCACAAATGTCTTCCTCAAGTAATAATATTGAAGTTCAAAGAGGATGGATGTACGGACGTATGGATCCATATCTGCCGAAAGTATCTGTTGAATATGAAGTTGGATTGGAGCAATTCATAAATTTTGCTAGTCAGCAGCTATATGAGGGGGAAGAATCTGGTGTCCATGCGTAGTTTGTCATAATGGGGAACTTTTCGCACAAACATTGTGCATGGCCATTTATATAATAGAGGATTTCAACCTAACTACTATGTTTGGACTGCTCACGGAGAAAAGTTTGAGCATCAATACCAATATCAAGCGGGTGATGAAAATTTTGATAACAATACTTATCAAACAACCGAACCTGAATGGAATTCTAATGCATACATGGGAGAATGTAGCTCTGCGGGAGAAATGTTTATGCCACAAACAAGGTAAATTTTCTTATAATAAATTCACAGTTTTTTACTTTAACAGTTTTCCTAAAATATGGTTAATTATAAAAATAGAGATAAGGCATTAATTAGTATATGAGATTTTAAATATAATTACCATGTGGTATATACATTTTTGTCTCATGCCAATTATAATGAGTTGTCTATTCACAACTATATGTTCGTACAAAAAAAATAGTGGGCCTTAGTTATTTTTATATATATGTATGCTAAATAATAATGGATAGTTAATTTTATACTTTTTTTTATTTGTTTTAGTGGGATGAGTGCTGAAATTGGTGAACACTCGGGTGAACCTGTTGTACATGACAATGCTTGGGAAGTCCCTAACTCGAGGCTGCAGATTTTTACAACCGTTTAAACATGGCTAGTGAACCTCTTTATGATAATTGCGTTGAAGGTTTGTCAAAATTTTCCTTGGCTGCTGATGTGATGCACATTAAGACAGACCATAATCTAGCTGAAACTTGTGTTGATGATGTTTCACATTTGATTCATAAGATTTTACCTAAAGGTAATGTTGCATCCAAAAGCTATTATGAAACAGAGAAGCTGATGCGTACATTGAGTATGCCTTACCATAGGATTGATGTCGTATAAATAATTGCATGATTTATTGGGGGATCCTGATGAAAACCTAATCATCTGCAAATTTTGTGAGCATCCAAGGTACAAACCAAAGAAGACATCTAGAATGGATTCCTCTACTACAAAACGTATTCCATACAAGAGGATGTTCTATCTCCCAGTAGCAGATCGATTAAAAGATTGTATTTATCGAGAGAACAGCATCGCATATGAGTTGGCATGCAGAACATACATGCCATGATGGGAAGATGGAACACCCGTCCGATGGTAAGGCGTGGAAACATTTTCAAGACCTTTATCCTGAGTTTGCATCTAACAGCAGGAATGTTTACCTAGGACTTTGTACAGATGGGTTTAACCCATTTGGATCATCTGGTGGTAATTATTCGTTGTGGCCTATTATTCTAACTCCATATAATCTCCCGCCGATATGTGTATGAAAAGAGAATATCTATTTCTTAGTATTTTAGTGCCAGGGCGAAACCATCCAAAACGAAGTTTGGATATATTTTGCGACCGTTGATTGAAGAATTGCAGGAACTATGGGCATATGGTGTTGAAGCGTTTGATGTTTCAACTAAGCAGAACTTTAATCTAAAAGCAGTGTTAATGTGGACGATAAGTGATTTTCCAGCATTGGGTATGTTATCAGGATGGACAACCCATGGAAGATTATCTTGTCCGTATTGTATGGAGGACACGGATGCTTTTCAGTTAAAGCATGGTCGGAAATCAAGTTGGTTTGACTGTCACCGGAGATTTTTGCCAGGAGATCATGCTTATAGACAAAACAGAAGATCTTTTAGAAAGAATAAAGTCGTCATGAAGTCAGCACCATATAATCGGTCGGGGGAAGAAATCTTAGTTCATCAGTTGGAGGACATTTATGGATTAAAGAAAACAGTGGAAGATGGTGGAAATAGTCATGTAAACGCACAGATTGAAGGATATGGCGAGACGCATCGTGGCATAAGTTTAGTATTTTCTGGGAGCTGCCTTATTGGAAGACACATCTTCTCCGTCATAACCTTGATGTTATGCATATTGAGAAAAATTTTTTTGATAACGTTATTAACACGTTGCTAAATATCGCAGGCAAAACAAAAGATTACGTGAATTCACGGAAAGATCTTGTTCGTATTGTGATAGAAAACCTCTACATCTAACATCTTTTGGGAAGGCCCCTGTTCCTATATTCCGTTTGACACCAAACGCAAAGCGAGTGTTTCTAAAATGGCTGAAGGATGTGGTAAAGTTTCCTGATGGGTATGTATCTAACATAGGGCGATGCATAAACCTTGAGCAAGGGTGCAAAATATATGGTTTGAAAAGTCACGACTGCCACGTGATTATGCAAAGGTTATTTCCCTTTGTTTTCGTGAATTATTGCCTTCGAAGTCCATGAAGCAATCTCGGTAAATTTTCCAACGGTCTCTATTAGTCTTGTATATATATATATATATACAATGTCATACACTATTTAACTTGTTTCACTTTTATATTCGATGTGGGGATTTTTTCCGTGATCTTTGCTCAAGAAGTCTGAATATAAGTGACATTGATCGTCTTGAAAAAAATATTGCTCAGACTCTTTGCAACCTCGAGAAGATATTTCCACCTTCATTTTTTGATGTTATGGAACATTTGACAGTTCACTTACCTTCAGAAGCTGAGCTCGGTGGACCAGTGCAATTTCGATGGATGTATCCTTTCGAACGATTCATGTTTCACCTGAAGAAGAAAGCGAATAACAAAGCTAGTGTTGAAGGTTCAATTGTTGAGCAATATATAAATGAAGAAATCACAAATTTCAGCTTTCACCACTTTGATTCTACACTGAGCTCCGAGTTAAACAGTACGCAGAGGCGACATGCTAGTGGTTTTGCCCAGCAATATATCTACTCGTATGACGTTCCGCAGATATTTAGACACGTTGGTGGTCCTAGTGGAAGACCATATTACGAGTGGTTGACTGATGATGATAACCACATCGCTCATACGTATATTCTGCTCAATTGTGAAGAACTTCAACAATTTGAAAGGTATTATATGATCTCCAGTCAACCGTCATTTTCTATATTTAACCAACATGCAATTTACTTTTAATTTACTATTACATACAGATTATTTGATAATGAAGCAAAAGAAAAGCATGAGGGGATTACAGATGACATGTTAGCTACATTGAAAGAGAGAACCTACTCACAGTGGTTATACAATTTGGTAAGTTCTTACCTGCATTTATAAGATGATTAGTGGTCCGATATATGCCACAGACGACACTTTGTTTAACTTTGTATAACAACTTAAACAGGTCCAAAGTGATTACACAAATACGTTGTATCCGTTGTGGTTACAAGAGCTTGTACGAGGGCCAATTCGTAAGTGCACCTGTTGGAATTCATATTTCTCGCGAGGATATAAGTTTCATACAGTGGATGCTTCGTTGAATAAAACAACGGCTAATTACGGCATATGTGTGCGGGGGTTCTGAATACGACCAAACGTATTATGGCAAACTTCGACAAGTACTACAGATCTCATATCACGGAGCTGTCGGACTTAAGGTGACATTATTTCGTTGTGATTGGTTTGATACGACTATTGGTTCAGGGACTAGAATTCGTAAATCAGGTGTTGTTGAGGTTCGTGCATCGGGGTATATGAGAAGTACGATCCATTCATATTGACTACACAGGCAGATCAAGTTAGTTTTTTGCCATATCCACGTGTTAAGCGCCAATTAAACGAGTGGTTGGTAGTTTTGAAAGTATATCCAAGAGGAATACTTGACATTGTCATCGAACAACGAGCACCATTGCAAGGAGAAAACAATGACTTTCTGCATCCTACCTCAGTTGATGCAATCAATGTACGGTCCCTTGTTTTAGCTGGAGTAGACCTTGAAGATATTCCGGATGATCCACCGGATGAAGATTCAGAAGATCACGATACAGATGTGGAGATGACAGACGAATCAGAATATTTTAGTTCTGAAGAGGAAGAATATTGACCAGGGCTTAAGGGTGATATGTGTTATCGTCTTTTGTTTGTTAAAGGATATATTTTTAAAAAACGTGTTTCAGTTAAATTTGACAAACACTCTCTAATGAAGAATATCCTTACATGCTCTGTTTTTGGTTCATTTAACAAACACTCTCTAATGAAGAATGTCCTTACATGCTTAACAAAGTGAAGAATTTGTTTTTTTTATACTAGTTAATACATTCATCATCTCCTTGTTGTACAAAGACCCAAAACATAACAACTTATATATATCATACAAAACAACCGATAATATTACAAGATCGTAGGAATGATTCATATACGATCACCATTACATCTTCGTCTTCCCATTAGCACTAATCAGTCGAACAATCTGATCCTGCAAATCTGCGACAACAGTTTCTAGAACTTTGACCCTGTTCTTCAATCCACTGACTTCATCTTCTAAACGAGTGGTTGAATGCTCTGGATTGATTTCACCTTCACGCAAAACACCGCTAGTGTTTGCTTCATCAGATTCAGAGCCATAAATGAGATCGTAATGATCTGTATAAATCAGAAAAACCATGTTTAGTAAGCAATGTGCATCCGGGCAACAAACATAACAAAGAAAAGTAGATGAGTGGACTTATCCCCACCGCATTTTTCCCTATACAGCTGATATACATCTTTAACCTGAGATAACCCTTATCGTTAGTGTGTACAACTTAAGATGAGTGTAGATATACAACATAAAAACTTATACACTATTACCATCGGTTTTCTAATTTCATTCATAACAGGTAATTCATTTTTGCCAAACTGAGAGAAGTGATAGTCTTCACTTGTATCCACTGATTGAGGTGGAGACACATAGCTCGAAACCAATTCCTTATATGAGGAGGTTCTGAGTTGATTAAAGTGACAAACCACAATGAGTTTAAAACGAAATCAGCGACAAGTAATGTACAGAACATGCGTTTTACCTGAGATTATGGAGAGGTCAAGACTCATATCGGATGTCACAAAGAAACCAATTTAAAAGATATATTTGACAGATATTGTTTTATATGCAATACTTACATATTTTTCTGCATCTTCCTTGCGATTAAGCTCCTGAGACTCATCTACACAATGAGAAAAAGTGTAAGCCTGAAAATTGATGATGATAGATACAAGAGAAAGGCAATAAATGGAAGATATATTTGTGAGATATTGTATCAAACGGCCATACCTTGTTCAAAATTCTGCCGGTCCATATTGAGGTTGAATTTTGGTTGCTGAAACAGGTCCAAAGTGAACACAAAGAGGTGGCCGGAGAGAAAGCTTCGGTAATAGGTGGCCGACTGATAGATAGACTGGGCAAGGAGGTGGAGTAAGCTGGGTTGGGTGATTACACGATGAAATAGAAATAAATCTGAGAATGAGCTGTTCTTACATTAGAATTGCAGCCTCAAACTTCGAGATATGGATATTACGCAGCCGATGGGAACAAATTGAACTAAAACGACAGAGTATAGGGAAAAAAATTAAGTAGGCCTTGGTGGGTACCATACTAATAGGCCCAATTGAACCAAAACTGTTGCTAAAAGACTTATCCATAGCAGGCCCTAAACCCTTATTTAACCCAAGATCAATACACAACTGTCCTCCAATATCTGTCCCGTCGAATTCATTTCACACCAAGTGGGTGTGTAATTAAGTTCTTTGTAACAAAGTAAAATCAGTCATTAATTACTGATGGGTTTAACCATCTTTAAAGTCTCAAAGAAATCAAGTGTAATATATGATGTGCCTCTAGAGCTTCTCTGTTTCAAGCTTCAAACCAAACTCTTACTCTCAACCATAGCCAGCGTTTCTCTCCGTCTCTTCTCCGATCCATTACATCCATCTCCTCTTATCTCTCTCCATATCAACTGGCCATTTACTCGACGACACATCTTCGTAGTAAGGTAGGAAACAATGGTAAACTTCACAATGTTTATTCTTTTCTTCTCAACCTAGGGTTTTCATCACATCCGTGTGTTTTGTTTTTCAAAAGTGGAGACGGAAGCTCGAGTTTTTTATTACTAACACATCTCTTTATTAATGATATCTCAACCTAGATGAATCCAAATGGATCGCAAGGTTCCGGTGGCTCTGCTCCAGGTCGTGGATTAGGTGGTCGTCGTGGGGGTGGTGGTGGACGAGGTGATGCTCGAGGTGAAGGGCGTGGTGTTGTCTTTGGTGGTGGTCGTGGTGGTGGCCGTGGTGGTGGCCAGGGGTTAGCATTTGGTGGTGGTGGCGGTGAAGGTCGTGGTGCTGGCCGTGGTGGTGGCGTGGGTGGTGCTTTTGGTGGTGGTGGCGGTGAAGGTCGTGGTGCTGGCCGTGGTGGTGGAGTGGTTGGTGCTTTTGGTGGTGGTGGCGGTGAAGGTCGAGGAAATGGCCGTGGTGGACGCGGCGGAGGGAGACTTCCAGGACAGGGTAGAGGTGGACACGGGGAGGGGAATGAACAATGTGCAAATGACCATTGATGCATTACTAGCACAAGAATCCAGAATTGATGCCAGTTCTTCATCCGGATAGAGTCAACGGTGCAATGTGGTATGTACTACGATCCCTCTGTTTCATAGTTAAACAAAGATATGACTTGGCTGAATATGGAGTTGGTTTTCACATTTGAGTAGAAAAACCAGATTGGTTACATAGAAAGAATTATGCCTTGCCTCATTGTAATATATCATGCTTCATTGTGTTTGTAAATTGATCAATGTCTTACCTGCAACAAGAGTTGTATCACGGAGTTAGTTACCTTGCTAACTCGTACGAGTGGTTGAAATATGGAGTAGGTTTTTCACATTTGAGTAGATAAAGTCGATTGGTTACAAGTCATACATTTATGTCTTGCCTCATTTGAGTAGTAGTAGCTTCATTGTGTTTGTAAATTGATCAATGTCTGTGAACAATGAACAAGAGTTTCATGACAAAGTTAGTGACCTTGCTAACTCGTATGACTTGTTGAAATTGAGTAATCATTGCTTTGTCGTTTAAACGAGATCCTGAAACACATCTTCTTTTCTTTGTCGTTTCAGGTTCGGTCTTGATAACCCTCCTAGGCGAACAATTGTTGCTTCAATCCGTAGGCACTTCAATGGACCATGGTATAATATAAGTTCTGTTCCCAATGAGGCCCTAATGCAATGGTGGGGCGATTTCATAGTGAGTCAAGCTGTCGACTTTAAAACTGAAACATCATATCCATGGTAGACTCTTACTTAACCACTAATCGAAGTTTCTCTCCTTTTGCAGCAAAGTTTCTATTGGGATGATGCACATGGCGGAGAAGTGTATCAGTTGTGGTATCATGTTCTTGCTGGCCGCCTGAGGGACATGATATCAAAGGCAAAAGTTTCAGGTAATAAGCCTGAATGGATTAGTGGGGATATCGGGAGTTGATGCTAGAGTACTGGGGCACTGATGCAGCGGAAGAAGAGCAAGATAGCGACCGAAAATCGTTTAAGCTGTCGTGATGGGTTTGGTCCACATGCTCACACTTCTGGTTCACGTTCGTACGACCAGCTCCGTGAGTTAATTGTAAGTAGTGTCTTAAGATAAGTTATTTCACATTCGATTCAAGTCCTATTGCAATGATGAAGTGATTTTAACCATCATTTTATTTTCTAGCGTCGCAAAGAAGGAATTGAGCCATCCATGCGTCGAATTCTGAGGGAGACTCACCGCAAAGCTGATGGCACATATGTGGATGATAAGGCAAGGTCGATCGAAGAAGAGATTCAAAGACAGATTGATGTCCTCAGTCAAACATCGATGACACCGCACAGGAGCTTCAGATGGCACAGCTTTGACTCGACTTGATGAGGATGAGCTGTTCTACAAGGTAACATCTTCTGGTTTTGTTTTGTGCGGTGTTTGATATTCGTTAGCAATAGTCGATGCCATGATAACTTATTTGAAAAGCTTAACAATTTTTAAGTAGTTTAATGGTAGAAAATATATGGATAATGTTGGTGTTTACGAAACGTGTAAGTATAAACATCTAGCTGAAATTTTTATGTAGGTCGTTCCTGCTCAAAATGGGAGGATCTTCGGTGTTGGGGGAAACAACTACATACGTGAGCGTGGAGAATCATCAGCTGGTGCAGTGACAAGAATAACTCTTGAACGCCAAATGACTTCTCTCCAAGAGCAACTGGCCACTGTGGTTGAGTATATGAGGCAATATATGCCTGAAGGTTCATTAAACACTTTCCCTCGACCCAGCCAACTTATGCAACGGATGCGTCGGTGACCAGCCCAACTCAAGGCAACCAATCGGGGAGAACGGAGATGCCAATCCGGAAGCTGCGACTGGTGGACCGGAAATGGCTAATGAACCAGACGGTGCTCATGACCAAGAAGACGATGACAACAATGAGCTTCTCGGCGGTGCCCGTGGCCATGAATATGTTGTCTGCTGCTTTAATCCCTTCTATCTATTTAAGCTTCGTGTATTTTGTCTGCTGTTTAAAAACTCTGTTTTGTTTAAAACACTCTGTGTTTGTTTAAAACACTCTGTTCTCTTTAAAAACTCTGTTTTCTTTAAAAACTCTGTTTGTTTGTTTAATATCGGAGCTTTTGTAATCTACTTTTGCAATGATATTTGCGAACTAATGTCATACAATCAAGTTTGATGCTACATTCCAAACTTGCAAGACAAGGCATCAATTTGAGGTCTCTTACCCAGTTTCAAAATGCTACGAAAAATTTTATGCCATTGCCGTAGCAAGTTAACACTTTTATTACACAGTATTCGTAGCAATAATGTTACCATAATATAGTCACATTATCGACATTGTAGCTAATGAAGGAAATTTACTACAAATACCCGAGGCAAATTGAAGCTAGGACTTACGATGACACCGAAGGTAATTGTAGCAAAATTAGTTACAACCTTTACGTAACACACGATAACAAGTTTGATACCAAAACTTGGGTATCGAACTGTAACAAATTAGATATGGAAGGGTGTGGCTTTCTGTAACTAATTGATACGGAAGTTCCCATCTCAATGTGTAACTAATTAGCGACAGATTTTTGTCTCAACCAGTAGCAAGTTGCTACTTGATCAGCTCGTAACAAATTTGTAGCAAATTATTACAATTAGTGACGAAGGAAAAATTTGCTACGACCAAATAATTACTAAAAATTTTGGTAGCAAATTCGTAACAAATAATTTTTTGCTACGAAAATAGTGTCATATCTACAAATAAAATCGTAGCTATATACTCTTATTCTTCTAGTGTAGTTCCGTTCTAATAATCACTATCAGCAGATAACACTTCGATTTTTTTAAAATACTAGAGAAAGAAAAAAAAAAAAAATCGTACGGACAAAGAGTTCGACCCATTGCTAAATACAAAATAATATAATATTATAATAGAGGTTTCCAAAAATAAAAATCCATAAATACACAAATACATCAAACACGCGTCCCACGCGCCAAAGGACGAGAGAGTCGGAGTCGCACCCCCAAAAAAAAGTCAAAACCAAGCGTTTTAAGCTTTACTTGTGTCTAAAACGACACCACCTTTTCTCATTTCTCTCTCTCTCCCACGAGAGTTTTTTTTTTCCCTCTCTCTCTCATCTCTCTCTCTTGTTCCTTGTACCTTCCTCCATTTTTTTTTCTTCTCTATCTTTCCTCTCTAAATCTTTTTTTATCTTCTTCTTTTACTTCTCTCCTTCATCTTCATCTTCATCATCTTCTTCTTCCTCCTTTTATGATTCTGTCGAACCAATTATGATCCTGTGGAAAACTCTCAATTGTTACTCGTTTGTTTTCGGGTTGTTGCTGTACAGTGCTAGTTTGGTTTCTGCTGGAGACATAGTTCACCACGACGATTCCCTCCCGCAGAGACCTGGTTGCAACAATAATTTCGTACTGGTAAAAAAGATCCATTCATTCACTTCACTTTGATCTGTCTTTATTTTTTTTAGCTCGTCCCCTTTGAAGCTATATCTATCTATCTCCTGGTGACTTTCTTGTATTTTCGAATTACTTTACGTTTGTATTATTAATGATTCTTTTTTAAGTCTCTGTGTCGATTTGTATCATTCTTTATGTAATCTCGGTGTCCTCCTGTTCCTATATCTGTTATTGCCAGCAGCATACATTGAAATTTGGAGGCTTTACTGACTCTAATACTCTTTAGAGCCAACTTTTGGATTTGAGATTTGATGTCATTCAGAACAGAACAGCGAGAGTAGCTAGCTATACCCATGAGAGCTTTTCCTTAATCATTGTTTTTTTAGTCTTAAAAATGTTGCAAGCTTCTTGTTAAAGATATAATTAAGGAGCTGTTTCAAGAAATTGGATATAGATCTAGAACTCTTTACCTTTTACATTTAGCTTATGGAGTCTCCCTATCACCATGTCATCTTCCAACGCAATTACATGGACAGGTGAAAGTCCCAACTCGAGTGAATGGGACGGAATACATGGAGTATGTTGGTGTAGGTGCTAGGTTTGGCCCAACCTTGGAATCTAAGGAGAAACATGCTACCCTCATCAAACTTGCTATTGCTGACCCTCCTGACTGTTGCAGCACTCCCAAAAATAAGGTTGCCATTCTTTTTTTTTACTTTGCTTGTTTTGTCTTGTCAAATTTGTACCTCTGTGTGTGTGTAATTCCAGTTTCATTTTCTTTTCGTAGCTTACAGGAGAGGTCATTCTTGTTCACCGTGGTAAATGCAGTTTTACCACCAAAACTAAGATAGCTGAAGCTGCTGGTGCCTCGGCCATCCTTATTATAAATAACAGTACAGGTAACTTCACTCAAGCCTTTTCTCTGTAAAACTGTTCCTATTCTTGTAGTTTTACATTTACACATGGAGTGAGTGCATGTGATAGTATTTATTTCCCAAACAAACAGAATTCTAGCTACCTTCTTGAGTTTGGCAAGGTTGATTGTTGTTTTGCAGATCTTTTCAAGATGGTCTGCGAGAAGGGTGAAAATGTTTTAGATATAACTATTCCTGTTGTTATGTTACCCGTTGATGCTGGTAGAAGTCTGGAGAACATAGTCCAGAGTAACAGTACAGGTAATTCTTTGTATGAATCTAATTGTACTTCAGCAGAGCTTTCGTCTTGTATTTTGGCATCTCTCTGCTCTGCTCTCTCTTTTTCTGTATGTTGGTGTTGACTATATTTGTTCAGTTACTCTACAGCTCTACTCGCCCAAACGTCCAGCAGTTGATGTGGCTGAGGTCTTCCTATGGCTTATGGCTGTCGGTACCATTTTATGTGCTTCTTATTGGTCTGCGTGGACCGTCAGGGAAGAAGCTATTGAGCAAGACAAGCTGTTAAAGGTGCTTGCTGGCTACAACTTTATATTGTGGACATCCATCATGTTCGAACCTTTGACAGCCAAAGAAAAGTGCCCTTATTCGTTTGTATTGATCTTAAACTGCAGGACGGATCAGATGAACTTTTGCAGTTATCAACCACCAGCTCTAGAGGTGTTGTTGAGGTCACCGTGATATCAGCAATTTTGTTTGTAGTGGTTGCTTCTTGTTTCCTGATCATGCTCTACAAGCTTATGTCATTCTGGTTTATAGAGGTGTTGGTGGTACTATTTTGCATAGGTGGCGTAGAGGTCAGAACGTTTATCTTGTGACCAGTTGAAATCATAGAAATACCTAACTGAATCATCCTGTTACTGATACTGAAAGTTTCGTTGGTACTATCAGGGGCTGCAAACCTGTTTGGTCGCTTTACTCTCATGGTATGTTTATATTTTCTTCTCATTAACATTTCGCCCTCAGGAGCATGTTTCACCTCTTTTGGCTTTTAAAAGAGAAGAAAACATTAAGATGTACAATATCCCCTGAAGAGTTGAATACTCTAAGAAACACTCCTAACCCCAAATAGTGGTTCATTATTTATTCTCGTGGGTTGATCTCTTTTCAAACTTCCTACGTCCTGCATTGTCTGGATTTTAGGGCTTGTTTTGCCGTGTAATAAAGAATCAGAGAGAAACCATGAATTGTTTTTTTTGGTTGACTATGAAATGAGTTTAGGACTATTCACTTGAATATTTGTTTTTTAACTCTATGCTTCTTCACTCTTTAGAAGTTAAAGAAGAAGAAAATATATCTGATACTGACGTTGGCTTTATTATAGTTTCAGATGTTTCCGCCGCTTTGGAGAATCATATGTCAAACTTCCTGTCCTGGGTGCTGTCTCATACTTGACGCTGGCTGTTTGTCCCTTTTGCATAACATTTGCTGTAATTTGGGCAGTTAAACGACAATACTCTTTTGCTTGGATAGGGCAAGATATACTTGTAAGCACGACTTTCCATCTCTCTCTCTCTTAACTGACTTCAGTTTGAATCCATGTTTGTCTATGCCACATACTGTTAAATTTCCATACAAGACTACCATGCTCATACCTAGTCTAACAGATAACAGAAGGTAACAGCTTAATTTTGCTTTTTTTGGCTGACAGGGAATCTCACTGATAATCACGGTTCTTCAAATTGTCCGCGTACCAAATCTTAAGGTAGTAGCCATTTCCTTGTGACGGCACCAAATCTCACATGTTGACAACACCTGTAGCCATCTAGTACTAGCTTTCTGACTCTGTGCTAAGTTGGCACCTAATAAATAAGCTTTAAAATGTTGAAAATTCAAAAATCTGAACCACTGATTTGAAGACTGAAAGTTTGCTTGCTGGTGGTAGATGGACACAATCCTTTCTGCCAATGTATAGAAGACCAATCTTCAATAACAGCGTTAGTTATGATGACACATTGAACTTTAATGTTAACAGGTTGGGTTTGTTCTTCTCAGCTGTGCCTTCATGTATGACATCTTCTGGGTTTTTGTTTCAAAATGGTGGTTCCGTGAAAGCGTGATGATTGTGGTAAGTTCCTCCTGCATTTTCTATTTTTGCTTTAGAAAACCATTTTCATTCATACAAGACTAAGCAAGATGTTCTGTCTGCTCAACACTGATATTTTCGAGAACGTTCTTTCCCATTTTCCCACCTATAGGTAGCCCGTGGTGACAGAAGCGGAGAGGATGGAATCCCAATGCTACTAAAGATCCCACGCATGTTTGATCCCTGGGGTGGCTACAGCATCATTGGATTTGGTGATATAATATTACCAGGACTGCTTGTAACTTTTGCACTGAGGTTTGTACTGTTACAATTTCCTTGCACTCTTTCGTATTCTAACTATATCAAGATCTCAACTAAGCTGTGTCATTAGAGGCATACAATAGCTTGAAATGATGCGCAAATGCGGATATCGATGTAAATCAGGACAACAAACCAATAGAGGTGCTCAGCAAAATGCGAGATGGGTTTATCAGAAACATTATTTCACACATTGGGGTCTTGCTTGATTTACCTCTATACCCGCATTTGTGCATCATTTCAGACAGATATTTAATGAAAAATGTCGCTTTTAACTCTGAAAACAATCTTATAACCTGACATCCTAGTTCAGTTTTAACTTCCATGTAATGCTTTGTGCCTCTTTAATGTGGTTTTGCATTTTTTCTTAAGAACTTATAGATAGAAATGTCATGAAAATTTTCAAGAGTTGCTATTGTTGCACCATAAGTAGGGTCTGAGCCTCATGAAATAAGACAGTACAAAGTCCAGTAAATAGGTGAGTGTGAATGAATCAAATGTACTCATCAGAGAAATCATGGCAAGAGTGCGTGCACTAGGTAGACAAATATAGACGAGATATTGTTTAGAAAAATAATAGATACTCTAGGGATCAGTACCTTAGTGTAATGTTAAATCTGCTTAAACCGTGCTCCATTCTGCAGATATGACTGGCTGGCGAACAAGAGGCTTAAGTCAGGATACTTCCTTGGGACAATGTCTGCTTATGGTCTAGGTATGATATATCCCTTCAGTAGGGAAGAGACGAAGAAGAAATTCCAGAATATCTACTAAAAGGGTTTCTCTAATAGTATTATTCTTGACAATCATCATAGGTCTTCTCATAACATACATAGCTCTAAACTTGATGGACGGACATGGGCAACCGGCTTTGCTTTACATTGTGCCCTTCATACTCGGTAAGCACCCAAAAAATATAGAGATGTTTTGGAACCAAAAAAAAGCAGCTATTTGAAGAGTGTTTAAAACTAAAAATGGTTGCGGGGAAATGTCTGTCAGGAACTTTGTTCGTGTTGGGTCACAAGAGAGGTGACCTGAAGACGCTATGGACAACAGGGGAACCAGAGAGGCCATGCCCTCACGTTAGGCTGCAACCTCAATCGTCGTCTTAAAACAACAACTTATGTATCAGACAGATGAGAACACATAAAATCAGATGGTTTTTTTTTATTGTTAATACACACACCCCTTCTTAGGTCTATATATATATATATATATATATATGTCTGTGTACGCTTTTTACACAACTGAGCAACCAGGAGAGCCCATAACATGTGCCTTAAACTCGTTTAACCTTCTTTAATTAATTTCATACAGTTTTCTAATAGATAGATTTGGGGTTCTTTAATCATATTTTCTTTTTATAAAATAGGTATTTATCAATTGTTATTTGTTGTAAGAAGAGGTCACAAGTTTTATAGAGGATGTTATTATTGTGGCAACAAAATACTCACCTGTCTCACAAAGATTGATGTTTTAGTATATTTTTTTTTGTCCCATAAAGATTGATGTTTTGTACACTTCAAGAAGTAATCATTGAAAATATTTAAAATCTTGAATTGTTATTAGTTTAGAATTAAGCAATATTTTTTAATCAAAGAAAAAAATATATTTAAGTTTACTGATCATTGTTTTCTTAAATTGTGTAATCTCCCAAAACATCAATCTTTGTGGGACAGAGGGAGTATAACTATTACTTATAAACGTTTCGATATTTTTTTAAAAAAAAGAAGAATTCTTTTGCTTTTCCGAATTGATTGAATTTTTTAATAACCCATAATATCTAAAAGAAACATACAGTATATGAATTGACCAACCATACGACGACAAAAGTCATAATTATTCACCAAAGTAAAAGTCAAGAAGAAGAAGAAAAAAAAAAGTCACACTTTAAAAAAGTTAAAAAGAGTATCTGCTCTCCCAGTCCGATCATCGTACTGAAGGGATCTTTCTTATACCTAAAAAACGACTCTTTGAGTGAATCAAGACGATCTCTCTCGCTACTCTCAGTAAGATCATCATTCTCCTTTCCTTTATCTGTTGTTCTGTGAATCCCTTGGAAACTGGAATCGCCGCCGCCTTGTAATAGGGATTTTCACCGGCTTGATTCAAATTTTTGTATTTTTGAGTTGTGAAATTGCCGAAACTTTTAACTTCTTAAGATTTAGAAAGACGATGCTTGCCTTGGAATTGGATAGTCCTCTCTTTAAACTCTTTAAGGATTGTAGGTTAAAAATCTGTACCTTTTTTGGAATTGCAATAGACACAATCCAGGTATTCAATCTTTGTCTTTGTCTCCACGAATTGGCTTTTGTAATACTTTAGCTCTTGATTTGGTGGTGACAGGCTGAATTTTAAAAAAGAAAGCAATGGCAGAAGAAGCAGCGGATAAGGCAGCTTTCCTCGGTGGTCTTGTTGTCACATTCAAGGACCAAATCCACACTGATGTTCTTGTTAAACCTGGTCAACAAGGCTCACCCATACCTACTCACAAAGCCGTTCTGGTATCTGTTTTTTTCCTTTATTTTCTCACATCTCTGCACTGAGAGAGAGAGAGAGAGAGATTCCAACTATTTTATATACCTTTTGGTTTCATCCTTCTGCCCAAAGCTGCTATTCTAGTCTCATGACACTTATACTTAACATTCAGATCATCTAGTCT
Source organism: Camelina hispida (assembly GCA_023657505.1). Lineage (NCBI taxonomy): Eukaryota > Viridiplantae > Streptophyta > Magnoliopsida > Brassicales > Brassicaceae > Camelina > Camelina hispida. The sequence goes on from CP094631.1 coordinate 339,234, forward strand.
CAAATTCCTGGATCTCAGTGATTATTGAGTTGCTTTCATTAGTTCTTCTTTTACCAAAGTTCTCTGAAAGCTCATTTGCTGTTTTGGGCAATTTGACAAATGTTTTGCTATCCATTTACTTGCATGGACTGATTTATGCTTGTATCAAGTAACAACATCCCTTAGATATAAATATTTGTTTTTCTTCCTGTAGGCGGCAAGATCAAAGGTCTTCAGGAACATGTTAGATTCTGATGAATGCAAAACCTCCTCCGAGGAATCTATCACTGTCCCGGATCTGTCTCACGACGAACTCAAATCTCTTCTCGAGTTCCTCTACTCCGGAAACTTAAAAGCTCCATACAATCAATACAGAGCCCTCTATTTGGCTGCCGATAAATACGACATTTCATACCTTCAAGAGGTTTGCAGAAACCATTTCATTGCTTCCTTGAGCTCCAGGAACGTCCTTGACACCTTAGAGCTTGCCAGTATTCCTTGTGATACACTCTTGAAAGAAGCGGCGATCAATCATATTGTAAAACATATGGAAGAAGTGGTTGTTCCCATGAAATACGAGACATTTGTGCAGAGGAACCCTGATCTAAGCGTGGAGATCACTAGGGCTTATCTCAGAGAGACCAAAGCCAAATCCAAAGATCATGGATTTCATACTCGCGCACGCATGTGGGATTTATGAGTGATTTTTCTTACTTTTTTTCTTTTCTTGTAAGAGTGAAAAATGTTACTTTTATGGATTATTATCTCAACGTGTTATATGTGATTCATGTCCCAGCCTTTATAAATTAGTAAAAGTAAATCGGTTAGATTGGCAGGAAAGAGCAAAAGCAAGTATAGTTGCCATAGTAAATGGCTAAATCGATATAATATCACAATAAGATCCACTGAGGTTTAAAGTAGATCAAATATGAAATTACATTGAAATTTAAAGTTTGTTTACGATATTTTATATCTTTTTGACGATAAATATAGATAGTGTTGGCAGTAGGCAACTCTCAATATGTATATTTTTTTTCATTTTATTCAAATGAAAAAGAATGGTAATAAATTGGGATTTGTAGAGGTGGGCCGTGGTGGGTAACCTATAATTAGGTCTCCTGAATAGGAACAAGTGGCAATTTGCCTCCGTAGATGTCGGGGAGTTGGTTTTCGTCTATGTCTTCAAGCAGAGTTGGAGTGAGTTTCTTGTTCTCCACGAAAACAATCTGTCAGGGAAAAACAACAACAGCATAATTAACAAAATTAATCTCTCCCAACAAAAGTTTAAACGGTAAGAGGTTAATTTTGTTACCTTTTTCTTGGTGTTGGCGTCGATAAAGGGGTAAATGACCTTCCATGCAGTCATGAATATGTAAGGGGCATGAACTATATAGAGTTTCCCTAGTCTCTCTGGGTAACAATCCTGGAACCACAAGGTTTTCATTAATTTTTCAATTTTGTGAAAATTATTATGTAGCTTCCATAGTATATTCTTCATTGTCCGAACCTTGAAGACAATAACGATATTTTGCTAAAATGGTCCTGATTACAATCATGAAAGTTCTTTAAAAAAAAAAAAAAAAATCCATGAAAGAGTATAAAAAAGTTAAAAGAAAGAGCCGAGTGCGGCCAAAAGGACCAAAATAACAAAAAAGACTTTTAACCAGATCACCAACTCAAAAATAACAAAATGGCCTTAAATAACCTAGTAAATAACAAAAAGACCTTTAATCTGATCACCAACTCCTAAACCTAGTAAATAACAAATCTAAGTTTTCTTGGTTAGAAGCCAAATTAATTGTAGTATACTCTTCTTTTTTTTTTTTTTTGGAGTTAAGTGCATTATTAGCAATATTTATGATATATGCTAAAAACAATACTTATGTTTGTTTCAAATTCAAAAAAATATGGTAGGCAAAAGTGGAAGTTATAAAAAATTGTACCTGCAAAGTGGAAAGAGCAGCAAGGTAGCCGCGGATGTCACAATTAGAATATCCCCATCCTTGTAGATCTCCAATGGTTACGAATTTCTCTTCACCTCTCGGCATTCTAACATGAACATATTAACAAACAAACAAACAAACAAAAAGTGCATTATTAGCATAATTAATCCCCCACTAACTTTTTAACTGACGAATCAATCAAGGGATAAAAGGTACTATATTTCACCTAGCGGATATCTTCTCGAGAGTGTAGACAACAAAACGCTTGAACTCCTCAGGGTTACCTTTGGAAGGGTTATGTCTGTTCCCAATGGCAACAACGATAGGTCGACCCAACTTGTCATGTCCCTGCATACACACCTTCTTGTGCGAGAGATCATTCGCAATCTCGGATTCAGGTATGTGTCCTTTTGGGAGCATGCTTCTCTTCCAAGTCAGGTACTTGAGAAACAGCGTTGAAGCCTTTTCAATGTCGAGGTCACGCGCTCTCAGAAACCGCCTTATCATCAGATCATCCACCTCCTGAGCAAATTCAGACAAGACATATCGTTAAAGATTCTATCAAATCAAAAATATCTAGTTCGTTGACTTTTTTCTTGACAGGAAATCGAAAAGGGACCTTAGTTGCGGGATCTTGTCGGTCGCAAAGAGCTCTCATGATCCCGACTTTGCTCCTTTCGATCTCATCTTCGATCAACGGACCACTGTTGTCTTTCTCAGCTGTTGCTGCTGCTTCTTGTTTGCACTCTTTCTTATCCATTACGTTTCTCCGGTGAACGAGGAGGACCAGATCTTGAAATTGGTGGAGAGAAGAAAGCGGTTGGGATAGAGATCATAAATGAAGACAGCTGAGGGCAAAGATTAAGTATCATTCAATGCCAAGTTGGGCTTCTCTCCCCTTCAATGGCGACACTCACCTACCAACCTTACTCTTCCTTACAATTCCGACTCATTTATTGACTCATCCCCAGCTCTTTTGTCGGGACTCTACGGGAGGAAGACGATCACGCTCCACTCATAATGGGCCTATATTAAGGCCCACTTTCAATTGTGTCAGAGCACACGACACAAACCTTAGTAAAAGAGACTTGTTTTATGGTGTTAGACGATTCATATAGGCCCCTTTACATACACTCAGTAGAGCCCATGGCAGAAGCTTGTCTCCAGTTGTGCGTAGGATATAGTAGCAATTACTATACAGTAATCGATTTTGCAAACTAATTCGTATCTTTTTCAGATATCTTTCCACATGTAGCAGCAGCAATGAACAGATCTGCTTCGTTGCAAAATATTTTTTTTGATTGCATGTACCAACCCAATAGTACAGCTAACACAAACACACAAATTCAGTAAAATTAAATAAAAAAATACATCAACCTAATCATTGCTCGTTAAAATAACAATGCCAATGTCATAAGTCATAACTCATAACTTATGTCGGGGCCGCCCCAGTCGAAGATGAGAAAGACCAACACATATTTGCTGCTTCTGCCACGAGTCGTAATCCTGCTAGTTGGGCAGCTGGACGACTGTGATGTGTGGTTGCTTTTTCGAGAAAACGGCAACGTACGTCATAGCCACACCACCACCACTACTCTATTCCCTAAAGGTGTTGGTGCTTTTCTTAATCATATAGTCATAGCTAGCTCACGTTCGGAGTATTTGTCTCTTCTTTAATCATTGTTTAGGTTCGGATTATTTGTTCCAGTAGTTAAAAAAAAATATCCACAATAGAGTTAATCTATTATAAATTATTGTAAAAAGAAAAAAGAGAAATTTGTGTTTTTTTTTTTGTTTTTTTTTGAGTTATGGAATCTCCCATTCCGCATTTTACCAAGCACATGAATCATACTATAAGCTCTGAATGGATAACATAGTCTGCAAATTTATTTGCTTTGGTTGGTTGAATGGATTGAGAAGAAAAAAAGTTTAAGTAAGTAGGGAAACGAACACATGTGATCACAAAAAAGAAAAGCAAAGATTGAGCTGTTCAATGCCCCGCAAAATTTAAACTAATCTCCAATTTATAGTATATAATATGGTTTGGTTTGTGTTCGACTTTAAAAACCTCAAAATTGACAATCATACTATATTGTCACACTAGTGAAGAATACTACTACTACAAGGTAATAGTAACCTTTATAAAAAATAGTTTATAGGCCCGGGCACAATATTCTAGTATGTTACTTTTTCATAATAAAGCAGGTCGCTTTCCACACACTTCTTCTCTTTTTTCCTTTTTTTCTCCAACGGTCGGAAATAGTAATATTTTTTTTATTCGTCGGCTAGTCAAAAAGTTAAATCCTTTTTTTACAGTGTTTCGCCAAAAAACAAAAGAATTAAATTATTAGTGTTTTATTTTTAAAAAAGTGTTAAACAGTTTAGCTTCGTCCTTTAGGCATGTGCCACCTATACCAACGGAGACTCTTTTTGCTTTGTTGGCAAGACCTCAAGAGATAAGACAAACTCACAAAAAGATGAATCCTTTAATGCTACTGTATTTTGCTAGAAAGAAGACAAATTAAGATGATAACTATATTTATAATTTAATTAATAAAGAAATAATGGTAGCTCAAACATGGCTATGTATTGAAGCTTCAGAGTAGAATAATACAAGTAGCCAAGAAAATTATTAGCGTGCGTTTGTTTTTATTACAAGTAACAAACTTTGTTACATGATTAAAAAAAAAAAACCTTCAATCAAGTTTTTATTACAATAGTATTATTAACAAAGATCATCGTTATCCATTATTGATTCCCTCTTCTTTCTCACTATTTTCGAGACGTTAGTCTTTGCTTTTTCTCTACTACCTCTTTCTCTAGTATCTTCTCTATAAAACCACTCTTTCTCCTTCTGAGCCACTCACTATACTCATTGTAGAAAGAAAAAAAAGCTAAGAAACAGAGAGAGAGAGAGAGATGGAAGGGAAAGAAGAGGATGTTCGAGTGGGAGCGAACAAGTTCCCAGAGAGGCAACCCATAGGGACGTCGGCTCAGACGGACAAAGACTACAAGGAGCCACCTCCAGCGCCACTGTTCGAGCCAGGCGAGCTGAGTTCTTGGTCCTTCTACAGAGCCGGGATAGCCGAGTTCATAGCCACTTTCCTGTTTCTTTACATCACGGTGTTGACAGTGATGGGAGTGAAGAGAGCTCCAAACATGTGTGCCTCTGTTGGAATCCAAGGCATCGCTTGGGCTTTCGGTGGCATGATCTTTGCCCTCGTCTACTGTACCGCTGGAATCTCCGGTATAAACCCATTTTTACCCTTCTCTTTTGATGCTTGCATGCTTTAGACCTAGTGGCTAGTAGTAGACAGCTCTGTTTTTGGAATTAAGAGTTGATTCAAGTTTTGTATACTTATTTTCAGGTGGGCACATAAACCCAGCGGTGACGTTCGGTCTGTTCTTAGCTCGTAAACTGTCGTTGACGAGAGCTGTCTTCTACATCGTGATGCAATGTCTCGGAGCCATCTGTGGCGCTGGAGTCGTCAAAGGCTTCCAGCCTAATCCTTACCAAACCTTCGGCGGCGGAGCCAACACTGTCGCTCACGGCTACACCAAGGGATCTGGACTCGGTGCTGAGATCATTGGAACATTCGTCCTTGTCTACACCGTCTTCTCCGCCACTGACGCCAAGAGAAGCGCGCGTGACTCTCACGTTCCGGTAATTTTTTGAGTACCTACCCAAAATCTTAATTGACTGATTGATGTTTGAGAAAGAAAGATTTGATAATTTTTGGTTTTGGGTTTGTAGATTTTGGCTCCATTACCAATAGGATTCGCAGTGTTCTTGGTTCACTTGGCGACGATTCCAATCACCGGAACTGGAATCAACCCAGCTAGGAGTCTTGGAGCTGCAATCATCTACAACAAGGACCACTCTTGGGACGACCACGTGAGTGTCTCTCCCTCACATCCCATTACATGCAAACATATTTGATCTGTCTTTTTTTCCTATTTATATAATTATATTGCCAGAGTTTTTTTGGTTAATTTTGAATTTGTTGTTGGTTGGGTTTGCAGTGGATCTTCTGGGTTGGACCATTCATTGGAGCAGCTCTTGCGGCTCTTTACCACCAACTTGTCATCAGAGCCATTCCTTTCAAGACCAGAAGCTGATTTTGTTTCTTTTAAGTTTCACTGTTGCTTTCTTTATTATTATTTCTCTTGGTTTGTACTTTGTGTATCGATTGAGCTTGGTAATATTTGAGATCTTCTGGTCATATATGTTGTTTATTCAAATGGATTTGTCTTTTTCTTCATTCTCGGTTATTTGAGATGATGATCTGGTTTAATCGTTAATGGGAAGTATATGTCTGGTTTAATTTGAGAAATTTTCAAAATTAATTTAAAGTTTTTCCAATTTCTATTCCGGTTTAAATAAGACCAAACGTAAAATATGGGTTCCGGCTTCTCGGTATCTCGGGTCAAATGCTTAAACCAAGATTAATTTAGCCCATCTACTATTAGCCCATTTGCATTGGTCCTCTTTTGCACTAAGCAACATTTTGCATTTTTGCTAATGTGCCCTTTTCTAGATGCTACCATCTTTTATATCAATCCACTCTAAAGCTTTTCTTAGTTTGGTACGATAGATAGCCAACAAAAGTTGAGAGAAAACATTCTTACTATTTTTATTTTTACTTTTTTTTTTTGCTAGAAAGAAACTCGTCAAAAGTGGATTACCCACTGCCTCACATTTTTTTTTTTAGTTTCTACTTTCTATCTTTAAAGTGTATGTTATGTGATTAAACTATTGTTGTCTGCTTGGAATAAAAAAATCTATATAAACCATAGTAATCGCGTGCATACCGGTATTTCTCAAGCTCGTATGTCTGCGTATAGCATAAATTACGAACACCCATAAAAACTGTTACATTCATATCCGTAAGTATGATAGACTGCATGGCTCAAGGCCTGTCCAACTCCCAACCATTTTACCCGTTTTATTTATATATCATTGACCATGAGATACAAGAAACCCCCCAAAAAAACAAAATCATATGTAACTGATTATTAAAAAAGAAAGGTTTTATTTAAAACTAAGTCAATTATAATAGAACTCTAATGTCGACATTACCTTAAAACGTAAAATCTTACAATCCGAATTATTATACTTACACAAATCAAAGTCATTTTCAGCTATGTTTCCTCTCCAAACAAATTCATTGTGAGAATTCCAAATTCTACAGTCAGACAGCCGTCAACTTTAATGCTTCACGTATATACATTATACATACATAGTCCCCCCCAACTATTCTAATAACTCACTCAATTAATTATACAGCCTTCCATTTTAGGTGAGCTACTAAGCTACTTTTCTTTCATGTCAATCAACACAACAACAAAAAATAACCAAACCGCGTTACCAAAAATATATTTATGTAAAACATTGATATATTCACCAAATTTCATCATCTAATAAATACTAATAAATTAATCTTTCTATTTTAAATTAAATATATCGAATAAATCACTCATATTAAATGTAATATATCAGAAAAATTGAAACCTTTGTCGTGAATGTGATGTGGAATTTCAATTTTTTTTCATAGAGATAAAGTTTTAAAATTAGGGTTAATTTTGTTATGATTGAAAGTTTGAGGACAAATTCGTAAAAGGGGAATATTAATTGGAGTGATAAGTTAATTGTTTTTGTCAGTTGAGCGACTGGGGAAACAAAGCGCATTTAAAACCCCCAAAGAGCTTCCCTCTCTTTCTTCCCAAATTCCTCTGTTCTCTCTCTCTCTCTCTCTCTCTCTTTAGTCTCTTAACTACTAAGCCGCCATTATCGAGTGATAGGGAGAGAAAGAGTCGCCGCAACAAGAAAAAAATGTCTCCGGCGAAGAAAAGCCGAAGCTTTCCTCCGATAAGTGAGTGTAAAAGTGGAGAGTATGATTCGATCGCGGCGGATCTTGACGGGACTCTGCTTCTATCAAGAAGCTCCTTCCCTTACTTCATGCTCGTCGCCATCGAAGCTGGTAGTCTCTTCCGTGGTTTGATCCTTCTTCTATCTCTCCCTATCGTCATCATCGCTTATCTCTTCGTCTCCGAATCTCTCGGAATCCAAATCCTCATCTACATCTCCTTCGCCGGTATCAAGATCAAGAACATCGAACTCGTCTCTCGCGCCGTTCTTCCACGGTACGTACCATCTCCAGATCTTTCATTCGCTACTTTTTTTGGAGTCTCAGATTTGACTTTAGGGGTTTTGATTTTTTTCTAGGTTTTACGCGGCGGATGTGAGGAAGGACAGTTTTGAGGTGTTTGATAAGTGTAAGAGGAAAGTGGTGGTTACTGCGAATCCCATAGTGATGGTTGAGCCATTCATCAAGGATTATTTGGGAGCAGATAAAGTTTTGGGAACAGAGATTGAAGTTAACCCCAAGACGATGAAAGCCACAGGGTTTGTGAAGAAGCCTGGCGTTCTTGTTGCTGATTTGAAGAGATTAGCAATCTTGAAAGAGTTCGGCGAAGAATCACCGGATCTTGGCCTCGGTGACCGGACCTCCGATCACGATTTCATGTCCATCTGCAAGGTATCTCTCTCTCTCTCTCGTTTGATTTGCATATCCAAATGCTTTGTTTTTACGTTTTCTTGAATCTTTAAAACATGGTTTAGGTGGTTATTAATTAAGTAAAGAGCTTAAACTGATGTATTTAAAGACAAATAAATGCAGTAGGACCCTATAAATGGAGGTGGAGAGGTTTCACACATGATCTATGGGAAAATATAGTGATACAGTCTTCACATGATTTATTTACTTTGTATGTGTAGTGTATCATTAACGCATGAAAAATCTACAACTTAGAATAATATATGCATATGTGAATTCACTGATAGTCAGTGACAAAAAGTAGATAATAGTATAGAATAATTAAATACTACAAGTAGACTTGTTTTCATAAATGCTTCCAACCTATCACCAACTAACATCCCACATAAGTTGGACGGTCCATTTAATGAATCAATCAATCCATCCATATCTCAACATGTAATTTCTATAGTCGTGTGAATTAGGACAAATGATTTAATAAAATATCTTAACAGGAAGGTTACATGGTGCACGAGACCAAATCAGCCACAACAGTTCCCATAGAGCGTTTGAAGAACCGCATCATCTTCCACGATGGCCGTCTAGTCCAACGCCCGACGCCGCTAAACGCAATAGTCATCTACCTTTGGCTTCCTTTTGGCTTCATGCTCTCGATCTTCCGCGTCTACTTCAACCTCCCTTTACCTGAACGCTTTGTCCGCTACACCTACGAGATCCTCGGCATTCACCTAACGATCCGTGGAAACCGTCCTCCACCTCCTTCCCCCGGCAAACCTGGAAACCTCTACGTCCTCAACCACCGTACCGCCCTTGACCCCATAATCGTTGCCATTGCTCTCGGCCGTAAGATCACATGTGTCACTTATAGTGTCTCTCGCCTCTCCCTGATGCTCTCACCCATCCCTGCCGTTGCTCTGACCCGAGACCGTGTCGCTGATGCATCCCGCATGAGACAACTCCTCGAGAAAGGTATGTTCTATGCTCTATTGCTCTCAGTTAACATTGTAGAAAAGCAGAGTGTCTCTGTTTTGCTACTTAGGATTGGTTTCACTATCTCATGGACCCTAAAATCTGAAATGAAGAGAGAACCTAGGCTCCATTGGTCACACATAATACCTTTGGTTTCGTATAAAGAAAATCAGAAAAGAGAGCATTACCTCACCTGAGTTTCATTAGATTCATATACAAGTGCATTACATACAGAATCAGAAAACAAATACTTCTCTCTTATTCTACACACATCAAAATTCCTATCATCACACTATCATTAATTGTAACTCTTTATTTTACTTTTTTTGCAACAGGTGATTTGGTGATCTGTCCCGAAGGAACGACATGTAGAGAACCATATCTACTAAGATTCAGTGCTCTATTCGCAGAGCTGAGCGACCGGATCGTGCCAGTGGCCATGAACTGCAAGCAAGGGATGTTCAACGGGACGACAGTGAGAGGTGTGAAATTCTGGGATCCGTACTTCTTCTTCATGAACCCTCGACCTAGCTACGAGGCCACTTTCTTGGACCGTTTGCCTGAAGAAATGACGGTAAACGGTGGTGGCAAGACTCCTTTCGAGGTGGCTAATTACGTTCAGAAAGTGATCAGTGGAGTTTTGGGATTCGAATGCACTGAACTTACAAGGAAGGATAAGTATCTGTTGCTTGGAGGCAACGACGGGAAGGTTGAGTCTATCAATAAGACCAAGTCCATGCTGTAATATGATAATCCAGCTAAATACTTGTTGCGCTGCTATTTTGCTTGAGACTGAAGCTAGGTCTTTCTCTGGTTTTACACAATTACCCCTTTTTTTTGTTTTTAATGGATTGTTGAACATGAGCTGGATAATGAAATTACATTTGAATCAACAACTTACGATTTTCCGTACAGATAAATAAAGTCCAATATACTCTGCCACGAATTCTATCTATCTGCAGAACTACATTGATCTTACATGATCTTAGAAACAAAGAAGTCAAGGACCATGTGTTGGTGTTGGCCTGTTGGGTCTAGTGTTTCATATAGCCTGAAATGCGGTGAATCTCTTATTCTATTTGCTTCTTTCTTGTAGTTGAATATCTTCAGGGGGATCATACTATCAAATATGGAATTAAAGGTTTTTTGGATTATTGGAGTATTGGACAGGTATGGCATTTTCTGTAGGAAGGTATAATAAACTTTACTAATTTCATTGGTAGCCATAACCGCTACTAAGTAGCCTGAGACTCAAAGTTAAGAGCAATAATAAACAGACAATGAAAAATAGAAAGAAATAGTTACTACCTTTTTCATGAGAAATAGAAACCATGGTTGGGAAGTCTTGCTCAACGTTGGCTCTAAGAATGCATTCTCGGGAGAGTGTGCGAAACCAATGGATAGACCCGAATCCTTGACCAGACCTCAAGAATTCAAGGTATGAGGGGTGGACTTCAATTCTGAGAAATTGGAACATGTCGATCCATATTACGTTTGAGAGTTTAGCTACATCGTTGGAGAATGAAACACAAAGCAGCTCCGGATGTAAGGAAGCTGCCGCTGGTAAGGATTGCCGACAGACGGAACGATAATGATTTGTTGCGTCAACCACTATCCATGTTAATTAATTCAGTTTTTTGATAAGTTTTTTCAAAAATGAAATGAATTATATTTTTTACAATTGCACAAATTTGTAGTTGTTATTTGCTAGTGTGCATGAGATATGGTTTTCAAAATGAAAATTTTAATTTCATAAGTATCTGATTAATTAATCATGTTAATCATTTAGTTTTTTGATAAGTTTTTAAAAAAAATGAAATGAATTATATTTTTTTAGAATTGCACAAATTTGTAGTTGGTATTTGCTAGTTGTACATGAGATATGATTTTCAATATGAAAATCTTAATTTCATAAGTATATGATTAATTAATCATGTTAATCATTCAGTTTTTTGATAAGTTTCTTTTAAAATGAAATGAATTATATTTTTTAGAATTGCACAAATTTGTAGTTGTTATTTGCTAGTTGTACATGAGATATGATTTTCAATATGAAAATATTGAAAATATTAATTTCATAAGTATATAATTAATTAATCATGTTAATCATTCAGCTTTTTGATAAGTTTTTTAAAGAATGAAATGAATTATATTTTTTAGAATTGCACAAATTTGTAGTTGTACATGAGATATAATTTTCAATATGAAAATCTTAATTTCATAAGTATATGATTAATTAATCATGTTAATCATTCAGTTTTTTTTTAAATGAATTATATTGTTTAGAATTGCACAAATTTGTAGTTGTTAATTGCTAGTGTACATGGGATATGGTTCTCAATATGAAAATCTTAATTTCATAAGTATATGATTAATCATATTAAATATAGATTTGTATAAATAAGAAGCATATATAATAAATTTGTGTGTGATTACTTTTGTTTTTTTTTTTTTTAATTTTACCTCACATCAAGAGTTCATCATCACCTCACCAGAGGTTCTGTGGGCAACCATCACAATATCATCTTTCTTTTCAACAACCCTAAACCAGGTACCATATGTTATTTTTTTATGTATTTCAGTTTTTTGATAAGTTTTTTTCAAAAATGAAATGAATTATAATTTTAGAATTGCACAAATTTGTAGTTGTGATTTGCTAGTGTACATGAGATTTGTTTTTCAATATAAAAATCTTAATTTCATAAGTATATGATTATTTAATCATTCAGTTTTTTGATAATTTTTTCCAAAAATAAAATGAATTATATTTTTTATAATTGCACAAATTTGTAGTTGTTATTTGCTAGTTGTACATGAGATATGATTTTCAATATGAAAATCTTAATTTCATAATTATATGATTAATTAATCATGTTAATCATTCAGTTTTTTTGATAAGTTTTAGAATGAAATGAATTATATTTTTTAGAATTGCACAAATTTGTAGTTGTTATTTGCTAGTTGTACATGAGATATGATTTTCAATATGAAAATCTTAATTTCATAAGTATATGATTAATTAATCATGTTAATCATTCAGTTTTTTTAAATGAATTATATTTTTTAGAATTGCAAACATTTGTAGTTGTTATTTGCTAGTGTACATGAGATATGGCTTTCAATATGTAAATCTTAATTTCATAAGTATATGATTAATTAATCATGTTAATCATTCAGTTTTTTTTAAAAGAAATTAATCATATTTTTTAGAATTGCAAACATTTGTAGTTGTTATTTGCTAGTGTACATGAGATATGGTTTTCAATATGAAAATCTTAATTTCATAAGTATATGATTAATCATATTAATTATGTTAATAACGACCGAGAAAATTATTAATTCTTGTTATTCTCGTATCGTCTCACAAAAAAAACAAAAAGATAAAGATCTAAATGCTAGTTATTAAGGGATGACTTTCATATATATATGATTGATGTATCAAATTATAAACAATGCACAGAGCATGTGCTTGCAGTCCGTTTGTAGTTATGTTTTTCCCAGTCTTGTATTTGTCAAAAATCTCTTATAGTTCTACTGCTATAAATTAGGTTTTTTTTTTTTTTCCTTTTGGCTTGTGGCCTTCTAATTGTTAGCGACATCTGAATTTAAAAATTCACAAGCTAAAACTAATAGATTCAAACTGAAGATTCTCAGCTGAACCCAAAGAACATATCTTTGCTACCTCTTGCCTCATCTTCTTCGGACCACACACAAGAACTCCCACGCTCGAACCCTTTAAACCAACTAGAAGCTCTGTTTCACACAATAAACAGAGTTAGAACTCACAAACAAATAATCATTTATAGCAGTATGATCTGAAATAGACTTACTATTAAGATTAGGCCTCTCTCCATAATGAATGTCGGTGGATTGCGATAGCAATTGCTGCGGCGAGCTCTCCATAATCAGCAGAGAGAAATCGCCGACGTAATGGTCATTTTTCGTATAACACCTATTTTTGCTCCACAACATAGCAGCCGTACAAGTAGCCACCACGCTAATGGAGATTGTAAGAAGGTAAATGAGCGACTTATAAGCCGAAGTGTACTTTTCCGAGCTTTGATTGATGTGATATCTCGTGATAAGTGCGATGATGACAATAAAGATTATGAACGAAGAAGAGAGGATGGTGGCAAGACAGAGCCAAGAGTTTGGCCCGAGGATTGGTGAGATGGGTTTGTCTGATAGTTTTGGTTTGAAGCGTAGGGTTTTGATGGTATTCCTATTGAGATGAGTTGATTCTCTCGCTGATATTTCCTTCTCTCGGGTGACGAAGGCTTTGATCTGGATGTCCACAAACGAGGTGATGTCGGTAGTGAGACCAGTGGTTGGTAGAATAAGGTCGAGCATGGAGAGCTCTGAAGAGTTTTTGAACGCGCAGATGAGAGTCATTTTGGGGGTTTTACATTTGTGCGTTGAACTCATGTAGAATAGGTCGCGGATTATGGAGATAAACGGTGCAATGCCACTGCCTCCACTCACCATCACCAGAGATTCATGTCTGTTCTCAAACATGCAAAGAAAAAAACAGAGCATTAAAAGTTACTTGTGACGTAAGAAACGAAATGTTGAACTTGTCTGTTTTGGATTAAAGTGAATTACCTTAGGAAATCAGTGGAATTAGGGCCGTAGGGTCCCTCGACTGAAACAGCGAGTCGTTCTATCCGATCAGAAGAAAGCATCTCGTAAAGCTTAGTGGACCATTTTCCTTGGCTCTTGATCATAACACTTAACGTCTCTGGTTCGAGTTTGCTACTAGAAGTTATCGTAAATGGATGCCACTGAAGCTTCGAAATACTCGGTATGTTCACGAACATTGTACTTGTTGGGCTATACATCAACACTGTAAAATCAATTTTAGCATATGATTTACTGAATCATGATCGATTGAAGAAGGAAAAAACAGAGGAATCATGACCAGTAGTTAAAAACTCACTAGGGCTTTTGGAGAAATTGAGCTCAACGGCGTCACAGGGAAGAACACGAGCAGAGACTAGCTTGACATTGTTGCGCGACTGAAGATATCTCAAGAAACGATCGACGATGAAGATGTAGAAACCGGGAAAAGGGATCAACGCATGAGAGATGCCGACGTGGAAGACGTAGAAGAGCATGAAGACGATGTAGAGATAATGAGTATAGAAGAAGACTTCGAAGAATCTCCTCCTTATCTTCGGATACGTGGTTACCCACATCATAAGTCCAGCAACCAGAGATATCGCTCCGGCTAAATTCGAGACACCGGTCCTGTCCCACTCCAACATCTATTTCCACGAACGTTTACGGGTATTTAATTAATAGAACAATATCAATGATGAATAACGTACCAAAAAGATACTAACTAACCTTGGAGATTTGATTTCTGGATATCCAATAGATTAAGTAACAGAGACCGTGGGTGGTGAATATGATCATGGTCAAGTGTCCCAGCCATATGTGGTACTTGATGCTTGACTCGGACGTAATCCCCACTGCAGCTAGCAACGACGAGCCACGAGCCACTGGATAGAACAAGAACGCCAAGCATATGTCCCCTACTATACCTACCCATACTGCTATTAACTCCAGTCTCGCTTGCCATCTTTACAGTTTTGCCACAAAAACAAATTAAATACAAAAGGCCAAGTCAAATAGCTTAACTAATAGTACATGTCAATGTTATTTTACAAAAAATTGTTTATAAAAAGGTCAAATTGTTTTGAGTGATTGAGAAAACTATGCGTCACTTCTTATTTTAAGACGCACAACTATATAATGTAGTTCAGTGAAAACAGAAAAGTTGATTTATACTTTGTATATTCGCATCATATATCAAACAAAAAATGCCCTGCAAATATGATCATTATATATGAATATTGTTGCTATATACACAAAATAATTATAAAAAATCATCTATAAATAAAACTTACAGGATCTCTCCGTCAAGTGCTGCTGATTCAGAAGTGATAGTGACAAAAGTATTGTAAATGTATTTGGTTAGGCTCCAAAGAAGAAGAGCCATGAACATTGTCAAAAACATAACCTCAGTCACTGTCACTATTCCTAATGGTCCCTTCACTAACATTGGTCTTCTCAATACACCAAACTTGTCTCTCTTCTTCTCCGCTCCGCTTTAACATTTACGAAAAAGAAAGAATCTAAAATTAATTAAAATTTTAAAAGCTATTAATCATCGAGCAATCAGTTGGTAGCTAGCTTAAGTCATTTGATTACGTATTTAATTGGTTAACCGTCGTTTGTTTCTTCAAGTGAAGGTAGATACACCCCAAAAAGGCCAGTAGAATCATGGGGAACATGTAAAGCAAAAGGTTCACTCCTAATAAACGAAAGAAATTCATTATATGTAATTGATCATATATTCGTATAAAAAAAATTAAGATTATATATCGACTGGCTTACCTGGTTTCCCATAGTAAATCGATTTACCGAGCTTGGCACGAATGGAGGTTAACCAGATTTTCTTATAGGTCGAAGTTGGCATCATTATCCAAATAAACATAGTTCCCACCAAAATCACCATCGTTAAGAGTTTAATCACCTTCTCAATCACTTTTTTATTCATTTCTCCTAATCTTATGGCACAAGACATGAAATTTCAAGAAATATGAAGAAAAAAAAAACAAAGCAAAGATTGCAATGAATATTACTTCTGTATAAGAAATGACATTTAAGTAACTTTTGAAATGATTTATTATTTTAAAGTAATAGAAGAAAAAGTGTTCTGGTAAAAAGAATTAGGAAGAACCCCAAATGTTGGAAAAAAATAAAAATAAAAATAGGCTACTCGTCTGTAGATGTTCAAAAAATATGAAAATCGATTAAAAAACAAAAAAGTTGAACTCGTGGAAGAGCCCAAGTAACGTGTGTCATGTTCCTAATGTCAACGCCATTCTGTAATTAGGGGCTTATATTTACCAAATAATGGAAAGCAGATCGTTGAGCTTTATGGTTCAGGTCTTCCGGAGTGTGTCTTTGCTTCGCCGATGTGTGTTGAGACACAAATCTTCACGTGTCCTTTAGTCACGAAAGGTAATCTAAATAATAGTATATATTTATAGAAATATATTTCCTGTTTTCTTTTTAGTCAACGATTTTATTCCTTGTAGTGAGTCTTGAATATCCAGAAAATCCCACGTAAATTCATGAATTTTACATTAATTATTTGGAGTCAGTTTTGTTATTTTGTTTCACATATTAAGCCATGAATTTTCAGTATATAAATTAATGTTTTTTTTTTGGATAAAATGATATTTTTATTAGCTTTTTTCTTTGAAACTAGCTTTTTATTTTTATTAGTTATTTAGTTACCCACTAAACTGTAGCAGTCAGAGATACAAAAGTGTTAAATAGGTTGATGTGTATGTCAATTAGTGATATGTCAATTGAAACGGTTTGTTTTTCTTATGTTCACGTAACTTCTTCTTCATCCTTTTAACCAATAATTAGGCATTCAGACAGCATTGACACGTGAGTAACACATATATCCAAATAATAATTTATTTTAAAGTTTTTAACAAGTATATGTGTGTATAACCCAAGTAGTGTCGAGAAAAATTGACTTTTTATTTGTAAGACTGATCTTAAATAAAATATTAAAAATGAGAAAATCTGAAATTTAATTGTACGCGTATGGATAAAAATCACAGTTTTAAAAGAGTGTTAACTCACAAATATAGGTAAATACATATCTTATGACCCAAAACGAGTTTATTATATTTCGACATTTACAATTTACAGGACCTATATGCTTCGTTACATAAGGAAATGTAAGGATTACAAACAAAAGGATATTGCCAAACTTTAAGGGGTTTTTTTTGCACACTAACTATATTCCTAGAAAGGGATCGAAAAAAAAGATGAAGAGAAAATGTAACAAGCACACAAAGATAGGTCAAATCGCACGGCCCACCTTATTGATTTGCAACTCAAGCAAATTCAACAACACATGGTAAAACATAGTTATATACGCAATCACCAGCTGAAACTGATAGATTCAAAATGAAGATTCTCAGTCAAACCAGAGGAACAAATCTCCGCAACCTTTTGTCTCATCTTCTTCGGACCACACACAAGAACTCCCACACTCGAACCTTCCACGTCAAGTAGAAGTTCTGCTCATACAAATTAAAACCAACAAAAGAACATGTTTAGAATAACAATACTAGTTATATGTATAATATAGAGGTAGAGAAGGTGAAAGAGGGTTATGTATATATTACTCTTGAGATTAGGTCTTTCTCCGAAATGAAGATTGGTGCGTTGCACGAGCGACTCCTGTGGCGTACTTTCGATTTCTCTCACGGAATTGTAACCCGAAGAGGTAGGAGAAGATGTTGGAGATGGAACATCAACGTTCTGGACCTGTTTATTTTCAACGTTACCGTACTTCTTCTTGTTCCACAACATAGCTGCACTAGAAGTCGCCATGATGCACACGGAGATGACCACGATATATATAATGGTTTTTGAAGTCAATGAATAGATCTTGTTCGTGTTGTGGTCGATCGGGTAAATGTAATATCTATTGATGATACCAATAATTATCATGAAGATCAAGAACGAAGATGAGAGAATCCCACCTAGCCAAAGCCATGAGTTTGGTCCTAGGATTGATGAGATGGATTGATCAGAAAGACTTGGTTTGAACCAGAGAGTTTTGATTTTGCCAGTTGTTGCTTCGGTTCCTGCTTCTTTCTCTCGGGTTATATAGGCTTCGATTTTGATGTTTATGTCGGAGGATAGTTCAGTCTCGAGACCGGATAATGGCAAGACAAGATCGAGCATGGAGATTTCTGAAGACGTTTTAAACGCACAAATCAGAGTTATTTTGGGGATATTGCATGTTTGTTTTTGGCTTGTGGCGATCAAATCACGAATAATAGAGATAAAGGGAGTTATCCCGCTTCCTCCGCACACCATAACCAAAGCTTCATGCCTAGAATGTCAAAAAGAAACTTATGAAATCAATGTTACTTGAAGTGCAAGTCAATCAAGTTTCCAATACCCTAAGAAGTGGAATATCAAGTTATGTGAGAACGTGAATAATATATAACTCACCTTAAGAAATTGGTGGAAGCAGGGCCGTAAGGACCCTCCACGGAAACAGCAAGTCGGTCAATCTGATCAGAAGAAGAAAGCTTCTGGTGAAGCTTAGTTGACCATTTGCCTTCGGTCTTGATCACAACACTTAGCTTCTCTGGTTCGAGTTGGCTACTCGAAGTTATAGTAAATGGATGCCATTGCAGTTTCGAAATGCTCGGTATGTTCACAAACAATATGCTCGTCGGGCTATAAGCCAATTCTGTATAACAAAAAAAATAGTTTAGAACTGGATAACATCCAAAAAGGGTAAACTCTTGTTGATGATAAACTAATCTAGTGATCACTATTATCTATGTTGTAAATAGAGTATTTGTAATCTGGTGAATGTATAAACCAGCTGCTAATAGTGTCGGTTTATATTGGTTTAGTTCTTGTATATAAACCTCAATTGTAAATCATTTTTGGATTAATGAGAATGAGATTATTAACTAATAATCACACTCATCGAATTGGACAAATTTAAATGAAAGAACTCACTAGAGTTTTTGGAGAAAGTGAGCTCGATGGTGTCGGAAGGAAGAATCCGAGCAGAGAGCAAGCGGACATTCTCACGTGACTGAAGGAACCTAAGGAAACGATCGACTAAGAAGATGTAGAAACCAGGGAGAGCGATGAAGGAGAAGCCTATGCCGACGTGGAGGACGAAGAAGAGCATGAAGACGATGTAGAGATAATGAGTATAGAAGAAGACTTCGAAGAATCTCCTCCTTATTTTCGGATACGTGGTTACCCACATCATAAGTCCAGCCACCAGAGATATCTCTCCCGCTAAATTCGAGATATCTTTCGTATCCCACATGATCATCTGCCATTCGTTTATATATTCCACGTCAGACTATATTTTACTATACCGCTTTAGACTTGAAAAAAAAAAAATCGATTCCATTTAGTTATAAAAAATAACCGGAAATATATTTGAATTATCACATTAATTTACTGGAGTAGGAGTATTGTTAGTAAATGATTTCTTTATTAAAAAACAAAAAAAAATAAGGACCAGTTATCCAAATAATCACCACCTTAAAATGCGTGATTGAATTAAATTCTGTTTTTGGATCAGCAAAATTAATTGCGTTATCTACACATTTATACCATGTGAAGACCCATATTTTGACCGCAATACTGCGTCGTATGGAAGCTGCTCCATTCAGTGTGAGGTTGACAATTCTTAATTCACTTTTTTTTTTTTGAGTGGTTGACTTTTTGGTGGGACTATTTATTTAGGCCTAGCCAAAATCTAATACGTTCCATATATAGTAGTACCGTAGTAGTATGAACCTACCGCTTTATATTAAATTTTAGTAATAAACAAAGTACCTGGGAGATTTCATGCATAGAGGCCCAGTAAATGATGTAACAAAGACCATGAACCGTGAAAAGGACCATGACCATATGTCCGAGCCAAATATGGTATTTGATGCTTGACTCCGAGGTTAATCCCACCGCCGGTAGCAACGATGATCCACGAGCCACCGGTAAGAACAAGAACGCTAAACATATGTTTCCGACCAGCCCCAACCTTAGCGCCGCTGATTCCAGCTTCGCTTGCCACCTTATATATAATTCATCAAAATTTTAACTATTTATTACTCCCTAACATCTACTAACCCAAGTTGTATACTTCTCTTCATTCATTTATTAAAACTATTGATGATTTACAAAGAACATAAAGAAAGAATTGCTTACAAAGATTCGCCATGTGCGGCGAGTGATTGAGGAGTTATAGTGGCGAAGCTATTGCGCAAATAAATGATAAAGCTCCAAAGAAGAAGAGCCACAAACATCGCCAAGAAGGTGATCTCAGTCACTGAGACTATCCCTAATGGTCCCTTTACTAACATTGGCTTTCTCAGTGCACTCCACACTCCTCCCTTCGTCTCCCTTTTTTTTGATTAAGAGAAACAAGTTGCAATAAAAGAAAAGTGATGGAATTTATACACATAAGTTAACTGATTAATTGTTTACCTATCGATATGGTATGACTTTCGTTTCTTAAAGTGAAGATAGACACATCCCAAACAAGCTACGACCATCATTGGAAACATATACATGAAAAGTGTCGTCCCTGCCGTACAAACCAAGGAAAAAAAAAAAGATATTTGAAAATTCATTTCCTTTTGCCGGGAAAAATAGACGAAGAGAGCTTCGTTTTTTTTTTGATATATAATTAGTAATTTTTTAGCTACGGAATCAAATTTTATTTAAAGGTCATCAAGAAAAGAAAAGCGATTCAGTTAAATATTGGAAAATATTGATCATACAATTACGTACCCGAGGAACCAAAATAAGTTGATGTTCCAAACTTAATACGCATAATAGGCTGCCACTTGTTTCGATAGGTTAGTGTTGGCATCATGATCCAAAGCAAGATAATTCCAAGGAAAATCACCATCATTAGGAACTTAGTCACTCCCTTGACCATATCCTTAAACTCTTCTCCTGCAGATGGGTTCGAACCACCATTATTGCTTTTGCTGATCTCCATCTTCTCTCTCCTCTCAGATTATCTCTCTCAAAAGATCTTAAGAGATACGATCGCTTTAGTGAGAAGGATCGAGCTAGCTTGTTTTGAGAGAAGGGGTGGTAGGGTAAGTGTATATATAAAGAGAAAATTTTGAGTGGGAATTGGATGAAGTAAGCTAGTTGCATGCTCCATGCATGTGACTCCTCCCCATGGATCTTGTTTTTTGTTTTCTTTCATTATTTTAAATCTATTTGTTGTTTTTCTTGGCGAGATGACGTAAAAAAAAACGAATACACGATATGGTTAGGAACGTATATCAATGTTTGAATATACGATATGTATATGTACAAAGTAAGTTAATTAAATTTATATAAAATAATGACAGTACGTAATATGGTAACAATATCGCCAAACCAAACTTGTTTTAGTTCGATTCGAACTATTAGTTCTAACTTTGTATTGAACAACGGTAACAAAATTGCATTACCGCACTATAGAGACATGCATGATCGAAATATTTTTATTTATTTTATCACCTAAATTATTTCCTTGTGTTTTAAAAAATACTCATAAGTCATAAGATATTCAACTATATATGGTATTGATTAATACTTAAAATTTTATATATGCATGATCAGCCTAGATCTTCTTGTGTGTGTACTCGCAACGTCAAACAATTTAGTATATGAGAAAGTAGGATTTTAGAGTTTAGATAGAGCCCGTAGGATCATTAAAATATTTGTTGACTTAAAGGAAGTGGCCAAGGATCATGCTACCTTTTGTTGAGCTTATTTGATAATTATAGATTCGGTTAGGTTATTTGATCGGTTAAAACATGTCCAAATACATTCTAAACATAATAGTATTAAACTACTATCAAGTATTAGTTGTGTATCATCAATCTAAAGTAAATCCGTGTCTATGTCTAATATAAGATAAAATAATGAATAGCACCAATTTTTACATATCATACAAACAACAAAAATAAAATAATTCCTGTAAGAATTTAGTTGAAATCCATGATTCTTTTTTTTTTATATAATCTTCCTATTAATGACGCAATAATTATTAAAAGTTAAAAGATAAAAGTGGCTAGAAGTGGCGTAAAAAAAGATGTGATATATCCCAAATTGGATGGTTGTAAAGAATCTGGTCCGTGTTCGGTTTTGGTAGGTTCGTCGGCTCGCGAGAGCGTACGTACGTGCGTAAAAGACACGCGGCATATGTCGACGTATGAGTGTCACAGTCTCCTCCGTCCACGAATCTCACGCGTGTCTACAAAATATGTCAATTTTAAAGCCAACGAGGAAAAGATGATTCAGGCCCATTCCAATTCACATTCTTTCTTTCTCCTCATCATTACATACATCACACTTATGTTTTGACTTTCTATGTTTATACTTCTTTTCTTGTTTTATTCGATCAGTTTTGTATTCCTTTCAGCATCGAATATACTTTTTACATTTTAAAGATTTTTTTACGTGAATTAATATAATTAATATACACCATAACCACAAACCACCGTCCATATATGAAAAACTAAAATACTAATGGTAAATAATTGGGTCCTAAAAAAAGAAATAATAATAACTGGGTCCTTTCGATTTGATTGTTCTCGGTTCGATTCCAACAAGTTTCTAAGAATTATAAGTCAATTGATCCCACCCATAAACAGAAAGAGATCAATTCCTCGGGGAGACACCAAACAAGGGCAAAGAGGATTGAAGTGTAAAGAAATCAATACATATTTATCAACAATCTCCAAGTCTCACCAGAGATATAAACACCATATATCTTTCTCTATATATAACAATTACATTAACATGCTTATGAAACAAAACAAATATAATCAGAGAGGATACTGAACTTAAACGTAGTACCCGAGAATAAGTTATTAGCTTTAACTTGTCAAACCTTCACGGCAAACTCTGATCCAACTCGATCTGCAGTTTTCGAATTGTTATCTTCTGGTGCATTATCTGATAACCTTAACCAGCCGAATCCATCCTTAGCTTTTCTCCTTTGAATCACAATGTAAACACTCATCAAGATACACATGAAGGCCACCATTGACATAAACAAGCTAAGGTTTCTTCTGTTGGGACAACGGTTAAGTATCATTTCTGTGGAAACAAACCCATCAAGACTTCCCAATGTGTTATTCATCTTCATGATCTCAATTCCGTTCAAGATGGCATCAACTGCGTGTTCAACACTCTTACTAGATGGCCCAACACTAACGCTTATCAAACCCGAAGCAGAAGAAGAAGCAGAAGACTCATCATCCACCACAAAATCTATGTAATACGGGGAAGCCAAGACGTAATTCGTGGCATCTGAGATATCCAAATCTTGATAGGCCAAATTCCCATTGATGTAGATGTTGAAGTATAGCATACCAATTGACATACTAGCTATATCGCAGAAATGCAACCGGATTAGATACTTGTAGCCACTGCTCACTGGAAGCTCCCACGTCATATTAACCCGAGAAACTGAGCCACTGTTGCTCTTCACCACACGAGCAGTGTTATAAACATTATCAGGACCAACCTCACGAGTTGCACCTCCAAGCCTATACTTGATCCTACCAGAGAAGTAAACTTTCTCAGAACCATCAGTGACTTTGAGGAATCTCTCATCAGGAACCCAAGTTCTCCACAAAGTGTCGTTAAAAGGAGTAACTTTTTTGCCACCAACATTGACTCTGTAAACAACTTCCAATGCTTGTTTAACTAAACCACTGAATTGCTCAGTTCCATCATTGGATACAGAGGTTGCTACGTCTGCTATCAAATCTTTAGGTGCAGATATAACTTCAATAGCATTAACGAACGCAAAGTTTGAATCTTTACTTGGAACAAACCTGATAACGACTTTACCAACATCGACCCAAATCAAGAATTCCCTAACCCTAGAACCAGAACTAGCTAATGAGTCGTCGTCATCATCATCATGGCCACTAAAATTACTAAGGACGACATATCCGTTAACCGTGACGTGGAATTGGGCATCATTGAAATCGATTGTGGAGGAATTGAAGCGATGGAAATGGAGACGTACCATGTGAGTCCCTTTCTCGGCGACGTTGAATTCGTATTTGGCTTGTCGCGTGAAAACCCTTGCCGTCTTGTAGATCTGAGGAAGGTTCGGAGCTGGATTTTCCGATTGAAGAGTGATGGAACCTTCTGATGAGAAAAGTATTACGTTGGACGGCGAATCATCGCCGATGAAGCGGCGGTTGTCGACGGTGGAGTCAACGACTGAGCCACAATCTACGAGGTACTCGTCGGCCGGAGAGAAGGAGATAGCGACGGAGATAGCGAAGAAAGCAGAGAAAAGGAGAAGGAACCCTCCAATGCGAATCGCCATTATCGCAAAATGTGATCAGACGAATCAAATTAAGTTGATATGGCCCTTCATTGGCTTTGTGTTTGGCCGAGTTTGAGACTGAGTCAACGCGTCATTCCCCAGCTGTAATGTAATGTTCCCCCTCTCTCACTGTCTTTCTCTCTCTCTCTCCTTCAAATTGCGTCTATATATTAATGGGCCAAGCCCACAACCCATAATACTTTTTTCTTTAGAAACCCATTAGTTGTTATATTATGACGGTGGTTCCCACATATAAAGATGGTAACCAAAGAGATTATATTATTAAGTAAG
The DNA here is from genome assembly GCA_023657505.1 of Camelina hispida. NCBI lineage: Eukaryota > Viridiplantae > Streptophyta > Magnoliopsida > Brassicales > Brassicaceae > Camelina > Camelina hispida. Next base: position 363,911 of record CP094631.1, read on the forward strand.
ATATACATCTACATAAAATTCGAAACTTCAAAAATGTTGTCTTTTCTCTATGCCATGTGACATGTGTGAAGTGAAACTCAAATAAGAGATTTGTTAATATGAGAAAGAAAACACTAAAAAATAAATAAAAGAAGATTATTGTCTTACTTCACAGGGAATTCAACAATTTCATCATCTTTACAAGCACCTACATCGATCACCATCGTCCCATTCTTCTTTGTAGGCAGTATTCTACAACAATCTCTTCTAGGAGCCTGAATATTTACACCAGCCACAAGATAAGGTTAATTTTGCATCTTTCATAAAAGAAGGAGTAAATTTCAAAAGGTAAGCAAACTAACCCTCTCTTTATTCCATCTATCCGGGTCGGGTTTTTTATAAACAATGACCCGTTCAATTTCCGAAGGATCCGACATATCCCAGTCACATTGAGGATCCCACATGTCATACCACCTCACGTACTCGCTAGCTGTTCTGTGTAATGCCAAATCAGGAAGCGCGTTGGAGAGGTAATACACACGCGGACGCTGACACGCGTTCTTGCTGAAAGGACGAGTGTTGAAAGCATAAGCTTTCTCGTCAGCGCGCTTGTACCAATCGATGAATGTGCGCGTGGGTATCAACATCTCTTTAGCTGACAACACGCCACGTATGATCTGAACTGTGTATCCCCAAGAGACAGACACGGTCCATCGACGCGCCTTGTCGTAGCAGATTGATTGCTGCGCGAGGCTCGCTGAGTCGAGTTTTGCTGAGACCATGAAACGTTGCATGGCGTTGACTCTCCCCATGTTTGGGAATACTGGATCAACTAAGTCCAGATGGTGGATCGATACTAGAGGTGCCAGTGGATGGGCTGATAACAGGCCCAGAAGCTTCCCGTATAAATCAATCTATCCACAAGACAAATCAAAACAATAATGTGAATACAAAAATTATCATAATAATTTTTATAATCAACGTAATTAGCGATAGGTGCAGATCGAGAAAATAGTGGGGGACAGAGATTCCAAAAATCGATATAAATTCGATATTTTATCGTTTGATTAGAAAGAAGATTTCGGTTTAGATGTTCCTAGATCTATCATAGGAACAACAAAAGAGTAAAGTAAACAAAATGTAAATCAAAGCAAAAAAAAAAATATATATATATATATTTTTCCTAGAATGGAATAATAATGAAAACGCACGGAGGAATGTAAGATGAACACGTACGTAACAACCAACGACATTATTTGACTTGAGAGTTATTACGCTTTAGTGCTCTCAATGACTTATGTGTGCTTAAGATCTATGTGAGTGCCGTGATTCTCGCCACAAATATACATTTTACTAAAAACTATAGCATAAAAATGTTTTTATTCTATGTTATGGTGATGTGGTATTGATTTATAGAGGTCTTAACAAAAATTGACAAAAATAAAACAAAATCAGAAATTCAGAATACACACTCACAAGGAGTTTATATATGATTGAAGATATGTAGTAACAGCTTTTGCAATTGATATATATGAATCTTTATTGAAAATCTGGCAGTTTTAGACTTTTAGTTAAAAGATTTTGCCTAAAAATAATAAATGCATTTTGAATTTATTACGTTTCCTAAACAAAACCAACCTAAGATCTTGTACCTTAAAACAGAAGTTGTGATTTTGGATTGGAAAAAAAAAAAATCAAATGTGAAAATGAAATAAATCAACTTTTATATTTTCAACTCAAAACACCAATGGAAATTAAAAAAAAAAAAACAATTAACTTTTATTTATGAATATTAAGGGGAAAAAAACAAAACAAAACAAAACAAAAACAGAGAGGGACTAACCTGGTGAAAGCCAACTTCTTTGGTAAGAGGAACACCGAGCTCCGACATACAAGCATGAATCCGATCATCGGAGCCATACAACTCCGAATATCTCTGAATACAACGATCTTGCATTTTCTCCAACGCTTTAGCCAACGGGTAGCTAATCGCGAACCCTCCTCCTCCATAAGCCATCCCGTAAGAGAACTTGAGATTCTGAATATGACTCTCCGACGAGCTTCCGATGTAATAGAACTGTTTATGATCGTACTTTCTCAAAACCTTGACGAGATTCTCCGGGAAAAACACAGTGTCGTCGTCTCCCATCACAATCCACCTCACGTTTTTCTCCGACTCTGTTCCGTTTAAAAGCCTCACAGTCTCCGAGACGATTCTCGTGATTCTGATCGCTGACCGGAGACCATTAGGGTATTTATACTTGAACCTCGACGTGTCGGAGGAGATTTTGATCGGTGGCAATGTGGTAGAGACGTTGTCGTTTTGGGCAATGTGTGTGTCTAACCAAACGACGCCGTTCATCTCACCGTTTGGTTTCCACCAGAGCTTTACGTAGTCTCTACGGTGTTTCCAGAGCTTAGCAGACGCTGCGATTCCGAAAACGACGTGCTTGAGATCGGTCTGTTCCGGGTTTTGAACCGGTTTGGATCCGGATCCGACTGGTGAAACAGAGAATCTGATGAGAGATCGAGGTTGATAAGATGAAGAGATTATGTTGAGAGGGTAGAAAACGAACTGAACAGAGAAAAGAATGGCTAGGGTTAACAAGATTAGCTTCGACGTTACCCAATAGAATGAAAAATGTGTAAAGGTTTTAGCTTTCAAGTAGGAAGAAAGATTCTTCTCGTCTCCCATGGCGGAAAAAAAACAAAAACTCTTTTTCCGGCGAATGAGAACAACGACGAAGAAGTAACCAAAACTGCGCCGTTTTATTTGGGTTTTGTTTTTATTTTGTCGTTGTGGTGGTGATGAGTCACACAGTGGGGGAGAGAGGTTTCAGAGAGGAGGAGACTCTTTAAAAAGATGAAACGATTTTGATATTTCGTCGTGATTGAGTCCTTTATTCGTGTCAACCATTATTTTTATTTAAGAGAATAAGAATAAAATTTGACTAGATTATAGGAATGTAATTATTTATTTACTTACAAATATAGAAATGGCATGAAAATATTTGACTCTATCGATTAGAACCGGTCAAATCTACTATATTCGAATGGTCAATGCATTTTTGTTTTGGTAATTACTTGATTTTATTTTGTTATGTTTGATTATAATTGATTTTAACTGTGTGTCTAACTGTTAATAGTATGACTTTCCATAATAAACCGATAAGTTAGGTAAGGTACATTCAACTGTTCTGTTCACGAGTAAATTTTTAAGAGAAAAAAAGATACCACATATATATTTTAGGTAAACCCATTAACCTACTCCCTTGTTTTAGCCATACCATAACCTACTTCATATTCGTGAGAATGTGATCTGTTTTTTCTATTGTTTATTTTTTTTTGTTTTCAATCGTGATGATATGTTTTCTTTTGGTAGGAATCGTGATGATATGTTAGAGAGGAAAAAATGTACTTTATTCGTAATAAGAGCTGAAATTAAATTTCAAAAAACATTACATGCTTTACTATATCAGCAATTTAATGAAACATACAGAGAAAGTAAAGTTGTTGTATTTCATTTCAAGATTCCTCGGACTAAGAATCTTGAGGGTTAAACTGGAGTGATTCACGATATATAAGCTCCTTGATATTCTCTTCTGTCAACGAAGGTTGCTCGAAATCGAAATGGAACGGCCTCACGCATACAGGTTCCTCGTTCATGTCATGAAACGGCGCCAAGTATGGGTGGCACAGAGCTTCGTCAACTGCAATAACTCAAAACTATCACGAAACGCAATAATCTAAAGAGACAGAAACATGTAAAGGCTTCCCTTCTTTACCTGTAATCCGTTTGCTTGGGTCAAAGACGAGCATTTTCTGCAGCAAATCAACTGCATTAACCGACATGTTTGGGAATCTAGCGGCAAAGTTTTGTCTTGGATACTGTGGAAGCTGCCTTACGTATCGTCTCGCGTTGTCGCTTCTTAAGAATCCTAGGCTTGAATCATCTGGTGAACCTATAAGCTGTGTATTGAAAAAGATAAACCAAATATGAGTTTGTTTATGGATCTACAAATAAGAAAAACAGAACAAACAGAGTAACAAGATGTTTCAATATTAAAGAAAGTTTTATTTTTGTGGTCCTTACAAGTGATGATGAAGTTAAAAATTACCTCAGTGATGAGTCTAAGCTGCTGAATATAATCGCTGCCTGGAAACAAGGGCTCCCTTGTCATAGTTTCACCGAGTATACAACCAACAGACCAAATATCGATAGCTGCAGTGTACTCTGAGCAATTAAGGAGCAACTCTGGAGCTCGGTACCAACGCGTAACAACGTATTCTGTCATGAAGTTTGTCTCTGAATTAGTCCTCGCGAGTCCAAAATCCCCAATCTTGAGGTCACAGTTTGCATTCAGGAGCAAGTTACTCGGTTTTAAATCACGATGCAATACATTGGCTGAATGCACATACTTGAGTCCTCGCAACAACTGATACAGGAAGAACTGCACAAACATGGAATCGATGATAATAAATCAACCTGAGAGCGTTCGAACCAAAGAGAATAATAACACATGCAGAGAGGTTTATGTGTGTACCCGTGAATGATCATCGGTCAACGGTTGGTTTGAGCGAATAATGTGATGAAGATCAGTGTCCATTAACTCAAAGACAATGTGAACATCATTGAAGTTGTCTCGCTGCGGTGGTCGTATTATGTCTTTAATGGCAATGACCTGTGAGATGAGATGAAATATCATTACTCCGCAACCAGATCATCATGTACAAGAAAAAAAACGTTTGGAGAATAATACAAAGCTTAATTACATTGTCATGATCCATATGCTTAAGAAGCTTAATCTCTCTCAAAGTTCTCTTAGCGTCGATGATGTTGCCAAATGCATTACCAATCTTCTTGATCGCTACTTCCTCACCCGTCTCCGAATTCCACGCAGCACTAAATCAAATAATATACATAGAGATCAAGAAATGATCCTTCAACCTCAAGACATAAAAAGGCAAAAGAAAAGAGACTGACCAGACGATGCCAGAAGCGCCTCTGCCGATAGGACGAAGAGGAGGAACATACTTATTAGAAACTTCGAAGAGATTGCCATAGACATTATATTGAACATAACGACCACCAATGATACTCACCCCTCTGTTGCTGTCATCACCGAAGTATGTCTCCGTCGACATATCTCTCTCTTTCTTCCAACAGATACTGAATTGAGGTAATTAGAGAAACAGAGAGCTATACTATAAATAACGCGGGAATAAGTAGAAAAAAGAGGAGTTGGAAGAAAAGATTATAGCGTGTTGAGGGTTGTTGTTTGTGGGGTTTAAAAAGAGGAACAAGAAAAACGTGTGAAAGTGTGAATCCTTTGATGAGCAACTGAGAGGAAGAAGAAGAAGAAGAAGAAGAAGAAGAAGACGAGTTTTCTCGTATGACCCGGCCGTGAGTGAAAATCAACTCACGCGCCATTGCTTTTTCTCTTGAGGAGAACGACGACGACTTGGATTTTGGTCTATAAGTCAATGTGCTTTTTAACCGCATTACTCAAATCCAAAAAGAAAAGATATCAAACCTAACCGAACCGGATAATTCAAACCAAAAAAACGTATTTAGCACTATCATCGAAATTGCATTCGGATTTCATAATCTATAAGCACCCACAAATTTCACCATACGATTCTTTAGCATTGTACAAAATGGCGGTTCTGACCTAACTCTTGGTTATAGTAGTAGGAGTTGATAAATGTTTGGATCTGGATGGCTTCAAGATGTGCATAATATAGAATTTTATAGATAAGTTTTATAATACCTTTACTTATACAAATAGTACTTTCTTCAAAGCATCTCATACAAACGACTACAATATCACAAACCCCTAATGACAATACATCCAATACCAAGATGGAAAACTTAAAGTTAGACCATCTGTACACACAACAATCACAGTTTATCAGAACTTTTTTCCGGCAGCCTTTCTTGGTGATGTTGCCAATATGGTTGATGCCCCCATCGACCTCAGGTTCTCCAGTAATGTGTCTCTCCCCGATAACAGAATCTTGAAGAAACAATCCACTTCTTTCGACACAAGATCTAGCCCATTCGATAATGCTGTGACCGAGTCCTTCAACGGTTGCAGTGAAATGGGATCTACTGACCCTTGTTTGATCGCAGGGTAAAGCTTCTGAACACCTGAATCAACTGCCTCGAGCTCTTTCAGAACCGTTAGCCCCTCTGATAAGAAAATGTTCTTGATTTCTGCGTTCATGGTGTTTTGCATTTCCATGAAGGGTTGTGCCCATGGGAGCTCGTTTGAGACAGTAAGGTACATCAGATTCTGCGATGAACCTGAGAACGCTGCAGCAAATACGCCACTGATGTATAAGGTCTTAACCTTCACACCGTACATAGCCCGCATCAAGACTTTTCCTTTGGCCGAGTTTTTCACCTTGGGGAGGTTCAAGGTTTGAACAAGACTGCTCATGATTGCACGGCAGTTTTCGATTCTCGGGTTCTTGGAACCAATATGTTTCTTCCAGCTGTCTAGTGATGATTGAGCTTTCGACAGATTCTGAGGAGAGTTTGCTTCCAAGTTATGCAAAGCAAACTGGAGCAAGAGATGGCCTTGGTTGAGACGGGTTAGCTCAGAGCTAAAGGCATTGCAGAGATCAAGAAGCTTGACACTAATGTCAAGATAGACATCAACCCACTTATCCTCCCAATCTGATACAGGAAGCTCAAGATCGGTTATAAGGGTCTTGATACTGTTATGTGTCTCGCAAAGAGACTCCATGGCGAGTTTCATCCATGAAACAGTAAGGATTTGGCTCTTTTCCTTAGGGACAAGGTTTCTAAGAGAGGATGCTAAGTTCGTCTCAAAATTGTTCAAGAGTGAGAGAAGCTTTGAGGGAAGTACCGAGTTCTTTGAAGATAGATTCTTGAAAGGGTTTCCAAAAGGGAAGAAACCGCGTGGAAGGTCTTGTGGACGAGCCATTTTTGTAAAGTTTCAACTGAACAGAAGAAACAAGAACAAAGATAGCATATCAATTGTCACATACCATAAAACAAAAATATATCATTACTTTGATTTATATTCTGGATTCATACTACTACTACTACTACTACAAGATCCAAATACAAAAAGATCATTACTTTGATTGTATTCAGGATCCATACTATTACAAGATCCAAATACAAAGATCAAATGTTCTTTAAAAACACTTTCTCTCGTCTTTTGGATTGTCAAAGTATGGTCCATCTCTTCTCAACAGATCTTTAAAAAAACAAAGAAACACAAGCAACATCAATTCATGTTCTTCAGTTAAAAATTTGGAACTCATACAAAAAAAAGTCAACCAATAATATTATAATTGTTTCAAGATCTGAAAAGCGTTTAAACCAATAGATCCAAGATTCAACTCTAAGAGGCAACAACTATCTCCAACTTACGCGTATATAAAGCAAAAACCCAGATCTTAAAATCAAGAATCCGAAATTCACATAGGAAAGAGATATGAAAGACATAAAAATCCAAAGACAAGATAATCACAGACACAACTATGAAGCGCAGACAAAGGCGAAAAGACTAATAAATAAGTAAATAAAGCTCACCTAAAGAGATGGAATCGCTGGACAAAAAACTACACCGGTAACTCCAAAACTATGAAAACTCGAATTCGGCAGATAGAAGTTTCTGAGCAAAAGAAATAAGAGACGGAGAGAATTAAAAGAAGAAGAAAGAATCAAAAGAGCCGTGTCAGAGAGATAAAAATCTTAATTAATAGTACAAGAAAAGTGTGACAAGAATCATAAGATCAAGGATCAGTGTTTGTTCTTACCGACAAATCAAATAGACTTTACGGAAATTTCCGGGAAAGATAGATAGATAGATAGATAGATAGATAGATAGATAGGTTTTACTGAAACGCGTTCTTCATCAACAAAACATATATGGACCAAACACAACGTTTGCCTTATTTCTACAGATAACACCAAACAAAGCAAAACTAAAATATTAATAATAAGGTTTTATTGACGTTGATTTTGGTGGTTGATGATGGGAGATTAGGTTCCAGTTACGGGGCTGTGACGGAAACACTCAAATGACAGATCAATGCGTGTACGGCTACGATGTGTTTTGGTCAATTCGGGCCTACTTGTTTTTGTTGTTCTAGTACGTCTACACACCAAGAGGACAAAGTCAATTCTAGCCAGCGGATCTAACGGCTCAGAATTTGCTGATCGTTTAGTTTAGCTTGTATTCTCTCAAATCATTCAATTATTTTTTAGTATAGAGGCTCTAGTGGGTATTTTCTTTAAAAATTGAATCATTTTGACTTTTCAAAAGAGTATAAATTAATTACTAGCTAAAGTATCCCATTGGAAAAGATGTACATGTTTTTTGTAAGTGACATTATCTTAAACGAAATGAAAATATCTCTCATGTCACGTAGACGTTACATAACTCTGCTGTTAATGCACAAAATATACTAGTACTGTATATAATATGCTTCTTTTTTTTTTTTTTTGTCATCTGATTTTATTGATTTTATTGATTTTAGCATGTTATAGTATGCTAAACATACAATTTTTTGGTTAGTGACGATAATTTTATTGATATTTATTTTTTGTCAATAATCAGATGGTGCATGTATACATATATTGACGTTTGTGTACGCAATACATACACATATTTTACTCTTTCTCCTCCCACAAAAAAGCTTTGTTGGGGTGGTTTAGTTTTCTTCAAGAAATAGCAAAGTATTACAAAACGGAATGACTTGGAGAAATGTATATCAGTGATTCAGTAATGTTATATTTTCGTGACTTTTTTATATAGAAAAATAGTTGCCTCTAAGTTTACGTTTTCCTCCTACACGAGAAGAGAATCCGGTCGTCGGTCGATGACAAGTGTTGTAACTTATATTGTGTTTTGAAGACAAGCAAGCTATCCAACTTTGATTGTAAATTTACTATTCGACCCGCTGCTTTCAGATTCTTGCAACTTGGGAAAATTTCAAGATGATAATCACAACTTGGGCCGTCCATGATGGAGATAATTTAGATTATTTGTGTGGAAACACAATCAATCACGTGAGCTTAAAGAATAAAGAGTCCTTTTGTGGGTCCATTTTGCCCCATACAGGTTCTAAAGCGATAAGTTCAATCCATCGACCAATCCCCTGCTTATTATGCTAGGGGCCGAACATAGCTTCGAGGTCGGGTCCAAAGTCCAAACATTACATTACATATAAATAACTTATAATGACATGTGAATGTGATCGTTGACAAAAGGGTTACAAAGAAGAAGAAAGTTAATTCCGTAAGGCCAAAAGAAAACTCGAAGAGCCAAAGAATGAAAATATTATGTAAGTGAGACAATAATATACCGGGAAAAAAAATTGAAATATAATGGTCGTGTGAGATGGAAAGTCACTTAACCTGTTCAGTGACTCTTTTTTCATCTTTGCTTTTGCTGATGTTGCCGTGAACCGCTCTCACCGCTTTCACTACCCGCAACCACTGCTGTCTCTTGTCTCTCGCGGGTTCCATGGTCCCTTGTCGTTCGTCGTTCCTGCGAATATATCATCCCAGCTTCAGTCAGACATCTTTCAAACTCGTAAACAAATGTAAAAATGAAGAGGCAAAAAAATGAATTGTATACATCTCGAAAGAGCAGATCTTCAGCTTCAAGCATGTGTATAATATGACCCATTTTAGGTCTCTTGTTTGCATCAGGATCTACGCAACGCAAAGCTACGAGCAACACTCGTTTAAGAGCCTTTGAGGATGGTGGTTCGGGTATTTTCGGATCAACTACTTCTTCTGATCTTCGGTTCCCTACCATTGATTTCAGCCAGTCCACTAGATTCGTCTAAAACCACAAAATAAAACATAATAAACCATTTAACAAAAGCATAGATGGAATCGATCAAGCAGGGTTTAATGTTCCTGTGCAGCTATGAATAGCTAAATACCTCTCCTTGAGGCCGACTATAATCAACCGGGTTTCTTCCTGTGATTAACTCCATGATTAGTATTCCGAAGCTGTAGATATCACTCTTCTCGTTTAACATTCCGGTGCAAGCATATTCTGGTGCTACATAACTAAACAAATAACCCCCAAGTTAAAGTTATTTCCAAAGATTCCTACAGCTTGTATGGGGAGGAGAGAGTGAATGAGTTTAAGAGTTTACCCGAAAGTTCCCATCACACGAGTAGTAACATAACTGCTCTCGGAACCCAAGAGCTTAGCAAGTCCAAAATCCGAAACCTTAGCATTCCATTGGCGATCAAGCAAGATATTGCTTGATTTTATATCTCTATGAACAACCTTTGGTTCAAGACCCTCGTGTAGATACGCCAATCTGCAGATATAACAAAGGTTTACATACAACTATATGTAGCTTACAAACATAGAGGACACAACTCAAAAGCTATTCTAGGATTAATACCCTTTTGCCATCCCGAGTATAATATTCATACGGATATCCCAAGTTAGAGGGCTGACATCGCCAACATCACCGTGAATCCATTGCTCCAAGTTACCATTATCGACAAAGTCATACACGAGCATCCTGTAGCAAAGAATCCGATATTAGATCACAACATTGCTTTTTGTAATACTGGAAAGCAAAAACACCAACAACGGTAGTTTACCTGTATGCACCTTCGACGCAATACCCTAAAAGCCTAACGAGATTTTTGTGCCGTACACGCCCAATTACTTCCACTTCTACTTTGAATTCCTTCTCTGCTTGACCCCTAGCAATTAAAAGACAACACCAACAACAAATCTTACAGATCACAGAGATCAAAATCCAAAAGCAATAGTCTATTATTAGTAAAGACGTTACACATCAAAAACCACATGTGACCCTGACATAATCTATACATACATCAAAATTCAATAACAACAACTATCAGGACCACAACACATACACATTGCAGTTAAATAAGAGAAGGACTCTGATGGCGATCATTCTTAAACCCTCATACCTACCTCTGCTCTCTACATAAAAAATCCAGAGGCATCTTACTTCAATGGATCTAAAGCACATTTCAGGATAAAGTATAGAATCAGAGACAAACTTCAATACAGAGGCAAACTACAAATAAAATTCCCTAATTACGCAACATTGCAAAATACCACAATTAGTAATACCAAAAACCCCAATCTAGAAACGAGTAAAGGATCACACTTTATGATGGAACCCTAAAACCCTTATCTAAAAATGCGTCAAGGATGGATCTTTAGTATGAGACCAATACAGAATCAAAGAATACCTAAACCCCATTGTTAAGAAACGAAGGAGTACCTATTGTTAAGCAAGTTCTTGACGGCGACTTTGGTACCATCAGTTAAAACGCCACGGTAGACAATCCCATAACCACCTTCACCGATAACATTCTCTTCACAAAGCCCATTCGTAGCTGCTTCAAGCTCTCTGAGAGTATACCATCTTCCCCATCCAAGATGCGAAACCTCCGGCCCACAATTCCCACTGCCTGAATACGACGCCGTTTCGCTAGCACTCGCCGTTCCTCTACTCTCACCACTCGACACTCGATCTGAAAACACAACCCGATGCTCGATCTTCCCTATATCGACCTGGATCTCCGCCGGAACAGGCTGCGTCTGAGCCGGAACAATCTCCTTGATCTCCTTAGAAATCGGCGGCGTGGCTACTGCGGCGGAAGCGAAATCGGGTCGCGGCTTTCGATTTTTCCGGCGAGAAGTTAGACAGAGGGAGAGAAGGAAGAGCGCAATGACAATGAGAGATCCGAGTAAGATTCCGATGACAACCCAAAGCCGGAGACCAAAGATCGATGTCGGTTTCGAAAGCTCAGTGTTGAGGAAAGCAGCATCGTACATCGACATCGTACTACTACTTTCACTTTTTTTAGTTTATTGGAGATTCTTCCGGTTACTTCGCATTACTCGCCGGAGATAACTCAAAGACTTTCCGGCCAAAACATGTGCTTCACCGCATCGAGTGTTGAATCGAGGAAGAACAAACAAATCAAAGATTCGTATTATTACACAACAACAAATAGATAAATTAAAAAAGAAAAAAAGAAAGAAGGGTTTGGATTGGAGTGATCTGTATTGAATGAGCTGTCTTTTTGAGTTTCCTGTCTCAGTGGGTTATGGGGTGACGGTGAGACAAGGTTACTTTAAATGTCTATTTTACCCTTTTTGGAAAGTGGAGCTTAACAAGTCTTTTTAAAAAAGTTTCGAGGAGTTTTTGGGTATATAACACCATGTCGATAGCCGTTGGGACTTGGGGGTGTGGTCTGATTACTATGATAAGGGTACGGTTCACTGCAATATACCAATCTTAAATTCGTGGATTACATACACATTTTGGTTAGCTTTTTAGTTGTTTTTTTTTTTTTCTTTCTATTACTAAAATTGAACCTTAACGGTTGATTATTGTATTACGTTGCAAAATTCTTAGTACTAATTGATTATGTTTTGATTATTATGGATATATTAAACATATTCAATGAAAACTATTATTGAGTTTACTTTATGAGAAACTATAATCACTTTTGTGTTATGGGAACATGAGTGCACTATGTTTGCTTGTGGTACACACACATTATTGGTTCATAAAAAATATTTGTATTTAGATTATTAGATATGTTTAGGAAGATTTTTATTTATTTCTTTATTGATAGTTCGACATAGTCATCACCGTTGTAAACATAATTCCACACAAAACTGATACAAATATATGCAGTGTCTAACTTATATTTATGTAAGGCAATACAAGATTGAAATTGAAAGCCAAGATGATCAAGTGACTCCATCATCGTTCATTTTCAACTACAAACAAAAATATTTTGATATTATGCGAAGATTTTTATTAATTTAATTATAATTTATTTTGTCCTGATCAAATATCAGACCGCGTGCTGACCCGCATATCCGCGAACATTAAGCGGTTGAATTAGGATTGGAAACGCAAACTAATGTGTTATTGGGCTTATTCAAAACTTATGACCCCAAGTAGATTTTTAGGCTTATTGCTTTTGCATTTGGGATTCATTAGTTAGGCTAAGTTTTCTTTTTCTTTAAAGTTTGGTTACTTGTTGGGCTTAGGAATAAATATTTGCTTTGAATATTCAAATATATTTTGAACATGGAAAATGAATAAAAAATCAACAAATTCAAGTAATTGTTATATCCGCTACTGTTAATTCACCTTTTTTCTTCAAAACACTTATTAAAAAGAATTTAATAAATCAAATCAATAAACCGTTTCTTTTAGATTATAAAAAGAAATATAGTAAATTAGATTTTTAGTTTAGAATTATTCCTCTGATCCCAAACATGGTATAGCATTGTTTGGAAGAGCAGACGGATGAGCGCCACTTGCTGGGGATGACTTTGCTCTGATCGCACGTACAATGTCATTCCAGTTCGGTGTTGTGTTCTAACAACTAAGGGTTCTTTTTAATGTTCCATTTAAAATTTTGAAAAGTCGGCCATCCACTGATCAAATGTAAGATTGACAACAAAAAAAAAACAAACGGTAAAGACAATTAATATATTTAACAATTACTTTACTATGATATTTTTAACATTTTATTTTATATTTTAAAAGTCAATAATCCAATGTTCAATAAATTATTAAAAAAGCAACAAAAAAAAGGCGGCGATGATAATTAATATGTCTATTAACTATTTTACTATGATCTTTTTTAACATTCTGTCGGCGATCCAGTGATCAATGTATGTTTGACGGAAAAAGAAACGGCAAAGACAATTAATATGTCTAACAACAACTTTACTATGATTTTTTTAACATTCCATTTTATATTTTAAAAGTCAGCGATCCAATGATCAATAAATTATTGAAATACGACAAAAAGGCGGCAATGATAATTAATATGTCTAACAACTATTACTAGGATTCTTTTTAACATTCTGTCGGTGATCCAGTGATCAATGTATGGTTGACGGAAAAAAACGGCAAAGACAATTAATATGTCTAACAAGAACTTTACTATGATTTTTTGAACATTCCATTCTATATTTTAAAAGTCAATGATCCAATGATCAATAAATTATTAAAAAAACGACAAAAAGACTGCGATGATAATTAATATGTCTAACAACTATTTTACTAGGATTCTTTTAAACATTCTGTTGGCGATCCAATGATCAATATATGGTTGACAAAAAAAAAAGTCAGCATTCAATATTCAAAACACATTTTGTTTAGATTTTTCATCTTAAAAGAGAAAAACTTGAAAAATCGACAGTCACGATAAAACTATGAAATAACTATAAAAGTCAGTGATCCAATGATCAATAAATTATTGAAAAAACGACAAAAAGGCTGCGATGATAATTAATATGTCTAACAACTATTTTACTAGGATATCTTTTTGAACATTCTGTCGGTGATCCAATGATCAATATATGGTTGACAAAAAAAAAAGTCAGCGTTCAATATTCAAAACACATTTTGTTTAGATTTTCATCTTAAAAGAGAAAAACTTGAAAAGTCGACAGTCACGATAAAACTATGAAATAACCACTACTTCAAAAATGTTAACATAATATTTATACTTCAAAAGTGGACATAATATTTCAATTATGCATCATATAAACTTAATAGAAATTTTAAATACTTTGATAAAAAAATCAATAAACCTCAAACTTTTCTCATTTTGATATATAGATAATGTCAGAAAGGGTATTTAAGTGGAAAATTATCACTAAAAAAGGTATCAATATTTTTGTCCATATCCCTTCACCAGTCATTACTACCTATATTTGGCAGATATTAATAAAAACTTTAATACATTATCACCAAATTTATATTAAAAAAAATTACAGGCTGTGAGATAGCAAAGTAATTAACTGATAATAAAAACTAAAATAATATTTTATATACAATACCTTTTATTGACATAATGGTTAAACCTTCATAAACTCCTAAAATGGCTATTCCTAATAATATCTTTGGGAAATGAAAAGAGGAATAAAATATATTACTTTTAAAACCCAAAATGCAATTAGCAAAATATAAGGCTATATATACAGTCTTTGTCTCTGATACTATCAATTCACATTTTCTTTTGTTCAGAAACATTAAAAAAAAAAAAAAAAATATGGTGAGAAAGAATCTTGGCCGTAGAAAAGTAGAGATGGTGAAAATGAAAAATGCATCAAACCTTCAAGTGACCTTTTCAAAGAGAAGATCTGGTCTTTTCAAGAAAGCCAGTGAACTCTGTACCTTGTGTGATGCTCAAGTTGCCATCATCGTGTTTTCACCATCTGGAAAAGTGTTCTCTTTTGGTCATCCGGATGTCAACCTCTTGGTTGACTACTCTTCGGGACGTGTCAGCAACACAAACCTTGATGACCCCAACCGAAAGCTCTATATCCAAAACCTCAATGATCGCTTAACTGAGGTAAATTTATTTTCAATTTCATGTGGCAACAAATCTAATGTTTAATTTTCCTTTCTCTTTTGTTTTGTTTTTTCTCACTTTTAATTATAAATAAATATATAATCTTGTTTTTAATATGGAAACAGACATGATAAAATTCATTTATTTGCGGGATGTACATCCACACAATTCTTTCTTGATTTTTAACATCTCGTTACAATTTTTTTTTTTTTTTTTTTTTTTTTTTTTTTTATTAACCCTCTCGTTACAATTTTATCGCAGGTGAGGGATGGAAAAGAAGAGGAACAAAGGAAGAGGGCTATGATACTCGGAAACGAAAGAGAAAACAGCAACACTGCCAACTGGTGGAGAAACTCTCCAGCAGAACTCAACTTAAGTCAATTAGCTCGTATGAAAGATGCTCTTGAAGGTTTGATCAAGGAAGTTGGTGAAGCAGCAGCTCCTCTTCCCCCGAGCTTTTACGTGGCAACCTCTATCAATGCTGCCCCAGCAACTGTTCATGGTGGGAGTGTCTTCACAAACCAGGGGATATATGATCATCCTATTCTTGCGTTCCCGTTTGGATTTGATGTTATGAATCGCACACCAGCTGGGTACGACCATAGCCAGATCCAGAACCAGGAGTTTAAGCAATCTCATCCTCATTATGGACCTCGTTACTATTAGTTTTTTTTCTCTCTCGTTGTGTGACTTTTTAAGTCTCCAATAGAGTGTGTCGTGTCTTTTTCATTTAATTTTTAAGCTTATTTTTTTTTCATTTGTCGTTGTTGGACCGACCTCCCGATGTTGCATGACTTCATGTAAAGTCTTCGGTCGATGGTGGTTTGACTTTGTTATCCCCTGTCGTTTTGTAGTTTTGATATTTTAATGGAATAAAAGTGAGCTAAATTAAAAAAAAAAAATTATTTTTTCTCTTCTACAACTTTATATGAAGTTTTTATTTTTTTATTTTACCTAATATAGAAAAGTACTGAGTTATGTGGAATATCAAACAGTTTTTCCTTGTCTGTGGGAAATACTTATACTATGTTGTAGTAATGAAGTATGTGTTTTAGCACATAAACATACATGTTCAGGCACGTAACCTATTCGATCAGCTACCCCTTAAGAAATAACCACCAAGCTTCAGCTGATCTTCTGTCCATAGTTTTCAAGTAGGGATGAAACCAGTAATGCCGTAGTCCATTCCGTATTAAAAACCTAAAGTAGCGATTGAATATTACAAAAACAAACGCTAGTGTCTGCCTTTCTACACGGACTTTTATGATATGTCTACTATGATGTGACTTGTATGTACAACCGCCTCAATCTTTTGGTCTAGTCACATAGTCACATGTAATGTGAGCTCGACACGGGACTCCAAAACTTAGACACTGAGGCTAATACCACTGGAGTGAGTCATGGTTTCTTCTCTTTCTTCTCATTCTACTTAAATCTCTATTTGGCGTTGTATGATGATATCAACTTCCGCTGCATAAAACATAGCAATCATACCGTAAGCTCATACGAAAATTTGTTGCTTCTCAATCGCAGTTCTCAAGAGTCAAAAATGATTAACACTTACTTGTTCTTCAAACTCAGGACTCCTCAGGTTCACAGACAAGTTTCTCATCAGTAAGAGGACCTGAACAAAAACGGTCTTAACGAAACTTTTCGATTCCAGACAAGTTCCCGAGCAGAGAGTTTGTGTTTGACATACCGTTTCTAGGTTTATTGGATCCATTTGCTTCAATCTTTGGACATGACCAGTTGTTTTAGGATCAAATACACTCCCTATGAAGCTGTAAACTTCAGCGAAATTCGGCATCACTGCGTTGAAACAACAACAACACCAAACAAACAAACTCATAGTCAGTCAGTATACATCGAAAAGAGCGAATCTTGTGTTGATGCAAAGTAAGAATCGTTTACCTCTATGTGGCTTTCCACAACTTTCTTGGTCATTTTTCTCTGTAAGGGTTCGAGTCCTCTGCTTATCTCTACTTGTACTAGTACTGCAACAGTTCTCTGGGACTCCCAATTCCTCTACACAATCCCAAATTCATTACCCCACATTATTAAAAACTTAACAAACAAACATAACTTCAGATTACTACACCAATCCACAGCAAAAAAATATAAACAACATATAGTACCTTTAATCACTGAATTTGGCGTACAACGCACTAATCCATGCTTAGGAGTGCTACTAATCACTGGCCGTGAATTAGTGTTGTATAAGTAGTCATGCTGAAGCAATGCGTTGGAAGATGTAAGAGCAACTGCAGTAAAAACACAACCATGAGAGAGGTTGAGATAAAAGACTTGACACAACTAGAAAGTCAACAACAAAAAGGTAAAGCAGAAGAAAGATGAAAAGTTTACCAGATTTAGGAGCCTTCTGTGGATAAGGATGATTGGCTTTCCTCTTTGGTCGAGGAGGTGGGAGATGTTCGTTAGTCCCATTCTTCTGAACTTTGAGAAAGTATTTTTGTGCGTGGCTTCGTATCTACCAAACCAATAATATGTTCATCAAACATCATTTATCCAACGCAGAACAGAGAGTTCAAGAAACTACTGTTTCATCAATGTCGTTACAGTACAGACAACTCAAATGATATAAATTGAATCTTGAAGTACCTGGATCACCGTTTTCGATCCAACAAAGGCCTCTATCTTCTTCCAATCCCGGTCAAATCTGTGATCAAAATTGACATGAATGATCATATAAAAGATTTCATATGGGGATGTAGTCAGATAAAAGAAGGCAGAGAGGGAGGTAGAATCCGTTAAAGCATACAAATGGAGAGCTTCAATGAACTTGTCGTGTTCTTGCTCCGTCCAGTTCTCCCTAGACTTGGTGATTGTGTACGGCTTTCTAGTCTTCTTCGTCGGATCCTCAGAAAACGACATCGTATTTTTCCTTGCGGTGACTGGTATCGTCGTTGCCGTTTGGGTGTGGGTAACAGTATTGAAACCAGCTAAATTCATATTCGTGGGGGAAAACAATGAGCTTCAGTAGGGTTTTACTACCGTCACCATAACTGTTTGAAACAGAGGAGCTGGTGCTGTTATATGCCGGCTTGGAGAAGCAGACAAGGGTAGAAGCGTAATTAGAGATAATTAATTGATTTAAGCCGAACACGTGTAAGGAGCCGGTTGCTCTGGTTCAGAGCGTGGGACTAACAACTAGAGGCCATGTGGACTTTGACGCCACGCATAAATTTTTAATCCACGGCAGATGACGAGCCACGTGGATAACGATCGTAACCAGGCAATAATAATATGTTTTGACATACAGACCACAGAGCTGGTTTGATTCCGTAAAGATGGTTTCGGGAACACAGACGACGCAGCAAACACACAATCTATTTCAAAATTACTAACCAAACCACACAAGTCTCTCTTAGTTCATCACGACCAGACCCAAAAACAAACAACAAAAGTCTCTCTCTTAGACAAGCTCATCAGATGTTTCAACAAACTGAGAGAATAAACAATGATTACAGAGATAAGTTGGTTGATACCAACTAGATAACACACGACACCGTTGGAAGAAACACACAAAAATGGGTGCTTTTTTTTTGGTCTGTGAATCCTAAGAATGTAAAAAGTAACTAAAAGAAAGAAAAGAGAGAAACTCACAAATTGAGAGACCCTATTTCTTTTTCTAATCAATCCAACGTGTGATACCATCATCTCCTACCATTGCCAATATCTCCACACGCACGTCCAACACCGCCTGCAACATTGTTTTTAACATTTACACAGATCAGTACTGTTTACAAAGTATTGGGGTTTTTCCTTTAGGGCTATTTTGTACTATGACAGAAGACTTACTGAGGAATTCCTGCAGTTAACAAGCCGGCATTCGTCCAGAGAACCTTCTAGACTCCAACTCTCCCACACGTCAAAACTATGGCTAGCAAACACAAACTCCATCCTTCGATTGATCTGCACACACACAACCACTTTTAGTTTCCACAAGAGAACTTTCGACTGATCAATTGGAAGTAAGACTCTGTAATGTAAGAGGTACCTGCAGTAACTTCCCACCAGCAGCAAATGATCTCAGACCAACAGTGTCCTGGAGAACAGGTTCATGCACCAAAACCAATTAGCCATTCATAAGAATATTTTAGCTTTTTTATAAATGCGCTTTGCTCACGAAGCAACAAGAGGCACATTCTCTTCATCCACTCTCCACAGATATTATATTAGCCAACCACTATTAACAAGGCATGGCAAGTAAGATTAACGAAAAGGAAGAGAGAGAGAGAGAGAGAAAAAAAAAGGTTTACCTTGTTTCTGTATGCGATAATGAATTGTGCAGCTGGATCCCGTTTGGATACATTGGACAAAGTATCGAGGAACCAACCACCGTTTTTCGTTCTTTGCCTGGAAACATGGAGGCCCGAGAGATCTTTCGCATACAAGGCTACTACATATCCATCTTTCAGAAGCTCACTCGATTTTCCAATGAACTTCTTATTTGACATTACAAGCTGATTTGGGGAAGACTCTTGCATTACCTCAAGAGGTGTTTTCCTATTTCTGGAATCTTCAGGAGAAGCACATCTAGAACTGGAACTTAATACTTCTTCCGTGTCACTCATAGCAATATCGTCTCTTCGTGAAGTACTTTCTTCATGTAACCCTGAGGAACCCTCCGCTTTTTGCATGTATTTTTGCTGTGAATGTCTCTTTTTGGCTTTCTTACCGGATCTGCTACGTCTTACTTCAGATTTTACTGCAGTATTTTGAGAAACGTGTTGCTGACCAGGGCTCAGAGATTCCTTTAACTCGCTAGCCTCTCTACGAATGACCTCAGCACTGGTGAGAGTACTTTCTCCCGGTTGCCTACTGGTCGATTCCACTATTGCTAATTTCTCATGTTTGATGGGTGATTGTTCTTCTTCTTCACTTGCTTCACTTTCCTCAACTTCATCATCAGAAACAGTGTTACTTGGTATTACACCGTCTAAGAAGAATGAATGCAAGATAGAGATGGCCTTCTCCCTTATTTCCATCCATACTTCCTCACTGTAGTCTGCACTGCGAGGTAGAATTAACACATTTGGCATTTCCTTCACCTACAATTAAAACAAGAAATAAGAATGCAGGATAAACAACATAAAGAGAGAAGATGATGTAACAAGAGAAATAGGCAGGCACAAATATGAAGTTCAGTCAACGAAAAAGAAACTCATACCCATGCTTCCATCCATTGTGGACCTTCAGCACCGTCAAGGGCGCATCCAGCTATAGTGCCATCAATTAAAAGTTGTTTCACAGCACAATCATCCAACAGCTGGCAGCTTCCAGTATTTACAAGAAAAGCCCCTAACATATAAAATCAACCGGAACTAAAGAGAATGAGAGAAAGCAGAAAGTCCACCATCTTCAATATACATTACATGGAGAATCCAACATCATTTTGACTACCAGACAAGAAAACTCATACCAGGTTTTATATGCTGCAAACACTCTGCATTGAGGATCTGAACCGTGTCATTTGTTAACGCACAGTGAAGCGAAATGACATCACTTGCTGCTAGTAGATCATTTAACGTATCCATTCTTCGCGCAGCACGTGGGAATCTCGAGGGCCTGATTCGTTCTTCATCTCCCTGGACATATATGCAAACACAAACTATTGACAACAATCCAAGCGAGAGGAACTTGAATGAATACCATATTCGTATGCAGTTTCGTAAGAGCTAAACACCTCTAAACCGTTCCACAATTATATTCCTTATAAAGAAACAAAGACCATCATCCTAATAACAACACTATATTGGCATCTCCATCGACATTGCGAAGATAGGTACCTCTGGGACATCAAAGTAGAGCACACTCATCTTGAAAGCCAAGCTTCTGCTAGCCAAATATCGAGCGGATACAGATCTGCCAACTATACCCAAAACCATACCACGACACCGTCTCATTCCTCGGCAAAGCGGCTGAAGCGATCCGAGCCATCCAGATGCAGAAAGCGCGTGGCGAGAGAGTAAATGCGTCCGTCGAAGGAGTCCAAGGATAAGCGCCATGACTGTATCAGCGATTTCCTCGGCTCGGGAAGTATCTACATGGACAAGTCGGAGACCTAGGTCGGCGGCGAGTGTTGAATCGACAGCGCGATCAGCAGAGCCAAGGCACAGAATGAGCTGGTGAGGACGGAGCCGGCGTTGAGCTGCACGTGGAAGGTATGCGAGGGAATGGAGGAGAACTGCGGTGGCGGACTCGATCTTACCATCGGCGATGCGACTGAGTGGGACGTATTCGACACCAGCAACGCCGGCGAGGGAGTCCTGCTCAAGCGCACAATCCTCGATACAGTTGAGTGTGACGACGTGAGGCGACGCCGGTGACGGCTGGTCGCGATGTGGCATTGTCGCAGACGAACGGATCTTGCTCATCTCCTTCTTCTTCTTCTTCTCCCTACTCTCGAGGAGTGAAATTTTGATTTTGGGAACATTATTGATTTTAGGGTTCAATGTTGTAAACTCTGATAAATCTAAGGGGCTAAATTGCACTTATCATAAGTTAAGGGCTTAAAGTGCAATTTTAAACAAATTGAAAGGCATATTTTTATTTGGTCCGGACTTGCGATGCTGATGCTCGCCCTAATACGACACCGTTAGCGTGAAGACAAAACGACACCGTTTACGTAAAGATTTTATTTAATTATGATGCCATTGACTGACAAAACGCAAACCAAGTTACAGGTGAAACATGTACACTCCCTATGCCACACCAAAGGACAAACTCCAGAGTTAACAACAACAAGAACACGAAATCTCTTTCTACACAAGAGCAACGACATAGACACAGACTTGAGAAAGAGAAAGAAAAAGAAAAAAAAAAGACATGACTAAGGGAAGATGGGAACTCTCTCTTGTGCTACTAAAAGTATATGAACAGAGCCGATTATATATACGCAAAAGAGGGGAAACAAACCGCTGAAAACCAAAAGCTCTCTATACATCTATCTACCAAAATTCTATCTTTACTATGTCATGATTCTTCTTTGGATCTCCACATGTCTAAGTGGGGTTTTTTAGTTGATGGTGGTAGGTGATGATGATCAGAGAAACCTCCTACGAAGATTACTCGTTGTTGCTTGATACGACCGCATGAGTAATCCAACTCCAATGCCTACACCAAGGCACATCCCAAGGCCTATCCCAACTCCAACTCTGACACCTGCATTAAACCATGAGAGTTGACCATCCTCGTCAACATACATCCCTTCAGGGTAGTATCTCTGTGCCATTTTCATTTCAGACTCATCGTAATCATCAGCTTCTGATTCCATCATCTGCATAAACCAAACCACAAACAAGATTAAGAACCAAAAAAGTGGGAGCTTTTAACGCCATTCATATGCAAAACAGAGATTAAAATCCATGTTAACAACTCTACTCTCGAGATATCAAAGAATTGTCTCTTGACCTATTACTATAATTCAACTGCTAATCAGACAACATTCCAAAAGTTTCAAAGTCAGCTGTAGATTACACAAGAAAACACTCAAGAAGCTGAGATAAGACTTTGTAACATCAACAGTCTAAATTTTCAGAATCATAGAAGTAACCTTTTCAAATCCCAACTCTCAAGTTAAGAATAGTCACTTGAGGGCTTGGTGTACAATCAACAATCAGAGAGTTCTAAATCCGAATCATAGACAATCATCAAAGAGAGAATTGAGAAATCGGAATCATACCTGTACTTTGCTTTGCCGGGCCAAATCAGAACCAATGGTAGCAATGTCTTGCTCTTTGCCAACTTCCTCATCCTCAGGGATAGCGTCGAGGGTGACGTGTCTAGCCACCTTCCTCCTGGGACTAGCCTGAATCGTCCTGGTCAAAATAACGGGAACACCGCCACAGCAACCAGCTATATAAACCTCCACCGACGGAGACGAAGCACCACGCTTTGGCTGAAAAAACGCAGAGGAAGAAGAAGAAAGACCCGAGCCGTGTCCGTTGCCCATAGCTATGTAACAATCCATACCCCATCCAGTCTTGGGATCACTCACAGTTCCGTTGTTCCACGCACCTTCGATCCTATCAAGGTTCCCACACAAGACCATATCATCGTTATCGTAAACCTCGATATCAACGCATCCGGTAACGCGCACGGTCTCAGTGCTAACGTAAGTCACCTCAGATGTTTCACGGTCGACTCTATCACGGCGGAGTTTAAGAGAAGCCGTCTCGGAAGAAGGAACCCTAACGCCGTTAACCTCAAGGGAAGCGCCGGTTTCGCGGGGAGGGTGACGGAGGGTGAGAAAGTCAGGGACGTTCTGAACAACACAGGGAGCGATGCGGACGTAGAACAAACGAACCTCAAGCCAAGACGATTGCGACAACGCAATCGACGATGCCGAAGACGGCGGCGGCGATACGGAGGAGGTATTCATGTGGTACGATTTGGTGGTGGTGGTAGTGGTGCCAAAAGGATCCTGATGAAGATGATCTTTCGAAATCATCTATAGAACAGATTTGATTCAAAGAAAAAAAACAAATTCGGAATCTGAATTGATGAAAAATTTTGGAAGGATTGAGGAGAAGAAACAAAGAGATGATGATGAATGAATCGAACAGCAGCAACTCTTTATTTTTATTTTTTTTGTTTGTTTGTTTTGTTGGTTTAGGTTTTTTGGGGGTTTCAGATATTTTCGAAGGTAAAAATAAAAAAAAAAGTCAATACCTTAAAAATAAGTTTGACGCCGAGGAAATTACGGAGGGGTCAAAGGTAAAGAAACCGACAAGATACATACCCTCATCGTGTGACTCGCACGTGTGACTTTTTTCTTGTTTCCTTTTAAGACTGGGCCACAATATCCGCTTGGTCTCTTAAGTGGGCTTAAATCATTTGGTCTGGGCTCAATATAAATTATTTTACAACAACTTACAAAATTTTGCAAACTACACAAGTTTTGAAGTTTATGTTTGAAAACTTTATTATGTGGTGGAAGTCTGAGTTCATGTGTATCATAAGATAAGACCATGTTTACAAGATACAGCCCAACAGGCCCTGTTAATGATTTAATGTTTACCTGTATGATCAATGAAAATTGCATGGACTATAATATCACCATATCTGTTTTCCCACCCAAAAGAAGAAGAAGAAGAAGAGATGGATGCACATGCACTCATGCATTGAGTGTATAAAAGTGAAGGTGAAGTGATGATATACTACAATGAATGATGATGATACTGTCTCACCAAACATACTAACCACAACTTAATGGATATATATAGCTTTGTTTCTTTTATTTTTGAAACCGACAGCGATAAACTTACTACAGTATTAGTAAAGAATGATTCATGATAAAGCAAAAATCATTTTACTCATTCGGGTCATTGACCGTACGGCAATTATTATTTTGAATCATAACCATTTATATTCTTTAGTAGACGTCCCTTTTGATCTATCTAATCTATGTATTGTTTTCAAAAGAAAAAAATTATAAGGGATTCCTCACCGTTGGATAGGAGATCTTGTCGGATGAATTGGACCAACTTTGGATATACATAATTTATAGGCCGGCTATAATGTTTTCTTCTTCCTTCTCTTTTTTTGTTTACACCGAAAGGATTGGGGTTTTGTCATTTCACCATCCAATTAGGTAGGTAGACGAATCTAATCATAATAGTAATGAGATTAATCTGACATCAAAACTATAATTATCGTTTGTTTTTAAAAATAACGATTTTGCAACTCATGTGTATGTCCGCAACTGAAGATCCGTGTCGGAGGTTTACTTAAGTTGATTTTAATTGCATCATGTAACAGTAGTAGTAGTATGATTTTGACCGTATTTTCAGATCTCCTTGTAAAAGTTTATTAATACATTTCGTAATTTTTAGTTAACACTTAATTAATCCGTAATCGTATGTTACGCTGACGTTGGATTTTTATAATACGCAGAAGGTTAATTAACTGATACTATAATATAAACTTTGTTAGCCCTTAATTTGTATAGTCTGCAATTATATAATGCTCATCTCAAATAGTCAAGATAACTATACGATCCCTAGTTTACAGAAACACTGTCTGTTATAGCATTTCTGTAGCACAACATCATTTTTATACGGTCAAAACTAGTAAAAAAAATAACAAGATAAGACTCTTCTAATTAATGTCAAAAACAAGCAAACCCATAACTAGCAGCTGCTGTAAACTAGTATTCAAACCATCAATAATACCATTTTCAATTTTGGTCAAACTATAAAGCAAAATGTTTTTGTTTGTCAAAGTTTGCCAAATAATTAAAGAGTAGTTAGGTCAAATTGTGTTTAGTTTGCTCTTGGGTTAATAGTCAAAGTAGTAATCAACGGTCGAGATCAGACGCTGAGGATGATAAGACCAAGGGATGGCTAAGAATTGACTATGTATTAAGCCGCCTTTTCAAAAGAAAACTAATAAATACATTTTGAAAATTTTGTAGAATAAAAAGTATATAATAAAAAAATATAAACATGAGAGAAGTGGGCCTGAGATTCCACTCTAAGTGGCCCAGATTACAAATCTCGTCACGTCTCGTTTCGTCGTATACTCGCAGTCGCAGCGTTGTGTGTGGTTCACGCGCAAGCCAAACACAAATCCAACATAGTGACATATACAAAAAAAGCTGCTCCACTTGTATAATTCGTGGACGTAAGAAATATTTTATCAAACAGAGAAATAAAAAAAATTAATCTACGTGGGCAAACACGTGGAAATATATAGCTGTTTCCCACTAAACATGTATATATTTTCTTTATGTATTTGTATTTGTTTTGGGGGGTTTTGTCTTTATTTGGAGAATCGAATTCGTGTAGAATTGGCAAACTGATGATGGTGGGAGAGCTAGCGAGGACTCAATTATTAGATAAAATTTCATATACATAAAACTTTAGAACAATTCAAATCATATAATGGAATAAAAAGGAAATATTGGCAATTTTGAGTGACCACATTATCTTCTTTAATATGTTTTTTTCTTTTCTTTCTCTCCTTATACTTTTACCAAAAAGAAAAAAATATATAGATATCTACATGTGTCCATTTCAAGTAAATAAACGGGTAATCATGAACAATTTGGTTTTCTTATAATTTTTTGAATTAGATTACAATACTATACTCATATTATACTCCAAAGTCCAAATAATTAACCGAGTTATCCCTGACATAATGAAGATTAAATAAAAAATAATAATTTTTATTTTTTTGAAAATAAAAAGAAAAATAAAACAAATAATTACAAAATACTTGTATTCCACAGATTTGGATAATTCGAAGTAGGTGGATTACTTACTTGACTCCAAACCGCACATACCTAAGATCTTGTAATATGTCTCTCTCGGCACCATTCTATAAAAATGACAAATCTTGTGATACTCCCCGAGTATATGAAACTTATTGTTATTGGGAATTATGGCTCCCAAAAAAAACATAAGTAAGTTTTGATATATATATTTATCTTAAAGTAGGAAATCATTAAGAATAGAAAAAAATGACGTGGATAAGGTGAGAAAGAAAAATCAAAAAGAGTCAGAAAAAAAAAAGGAAACAACAAGAACCAAAGGACGGAAAGCAGCAATGCAATGACGCTCTGAGCTGAGAGAGAGTCACGCGCTCTTACTTACATCACGCGTGTGCATGTTAAAAATCACGCGCGTCAATGAAATGAAATCAAGAAAGAAAGAAAAAAAAGATATAGTAGAGAGATCTCTTCGTCCCTCTCTCGTACCACACCACACCATTCATTCATTCATTCATTGAGATTGAGAGACTCTCTCTTCTTCTGGCTCTGCATGCATCAACCAGTATTTGTCAGGATTTGGGCATTTCTTTATAAAAATAATTATACGATCAGTGTGTGTGTCTGTCCAATCTCTCTCTTATCGTCTTCTAAAGTTTCCTATTATTTTCATTCTTCCTTCATTCTCATCTCTCTCTCCCTCTCTCTCTCTCTCTCTCTCGACTCTCTCTTATAACTCAAGAGACAAAATCTTTCTTTTCTTTTCTTACATTTCTCTCTCTCTCTCCCTCTCGGCATATTCTTTAGAAAGTTAACCTAAAAAACAGAGAGCAATGAAGGTCCATCTCTCTCTTTCTCTCTCTCTCACTCTACACGTTTTCAAGATTTATTTACTAGCTAGGATTCGAATTTCTATAAGAATAATATTGGCTTGGATTTTTTTTTTCTTCATCTTGCATCTGAATGTAACTCTTTATGTATATTCTTTACTAATGAACCTCTGAATATATTCCTTTACTTTTGAAACAAGTAGATGTGTGTGTTTATTAGATGCGATCTACTTCCTTTTGGAGTTCAAGAACAGAAACAATCTCACTCTTTTTTTTAACTAACTCTGATCTTATTGCAAAATATATCTCTTTCTTTTTCCCTTGTTGTGAAATACATTTTTTTTTTCACTTACTATTATTTACAAAATCAATTCAAAAATCTTATATTGAATGATGCACATGGCTCTGTTTTGCAAAAGTCTGGTTCTCTACTATGTTCACACTACTCATACGCATGCATGTCACTCTCTCTGTAAACATAACGTATCAGTAATTTTGTTTTATTACTGGTTTAAACGTTAAGAACGTATCAGTAATTTTTTTAGTATCTTCTGTAAAACCTGCAAAAATCTATGTTTTATATTATTATGTTCTTGGTGATCCAATTGTTTTGTTTTTTAGTTGTATTATATATCTACAAATTCCGGAGAGAAATTAAAAAAAAAAAAAAGGAATAAGAGAAGATTTGATCATCTTTGTGATCACATATATCACTTGTAAATTAATTTCACTAAAACTTGTTTGTACTTTGTAATTATTTTGCAGAAAATGGTGTTAAACCTGGATTTGCATGATGATAAGGCAAAACAAAAGGCCCTGAAAACAGTTTCTACTCTCCCAGGTAATCATCACTAATCATGTATAATGTTGGTTACAAACTTACAATTACACATTAGAAACAGGGACAGAGATCTCGCTCTGTCTTTGTTTAGTTCTCGCTTCGAAACCAAACTTTTAGATAAATGGTTTTTCTGTCCGGTTGAGTCTCTGATTTGGTAGGTAAGGAAGGTGTTAACTGAGATAAACATGTTTTTAAATTGCTTTATTGTTGATGAACAATCACGAGCTGCTCTGACAGAAGTGTCTTTCTTTTTCAATAGTGACAATACGGTAAAATGTTGCGCCATATTTCAATTATTTCTGAAATTCATTTATTTTATTTCTTTGGAATAAAATCAAATCTAGGCCACTATAGCTTCTTTGAAATATGTGCCCATCTCTTGAAATATCATATGCTGTCAAAGATTTGTTTTTGTTTGTTTGAGTCAAAGTGTTTTAAACTCCTTATTGGTAAAATGTTGCAACTTATATCAATAGGGCAAAAACTCGAGTGTCTATCTATCAAAATGGTTACAAATTTCATCTTGGTTTTTTTGTTTTCTAGGAATTGATTCGATTGCAATGGACATGAAGGGGAAGAAATTGACTGTGATTGGAACCGTGGATCCGGTGAATGTAGTAAGTAAGCTAAGAAAGTATTGGCCCTTGACGGATATTGTACTAGTAGGACCTGCGAAAGAGCCGGAAAAGGAGAAGAAAGAGGAGCCGAAGAAGGAAGGTGGTGGCGAGCCGGCGAAAAAAGAAGGAGAAGCTCCCAAAGAAGAAGCGAAAAAGGAAGGAGAAGCGCCAAAGAAAGAAGAAGAGAAGAAAGAGGGCGGCGATAAAAAGGAGGGAGAGAAGCAACCACAACCCCAACCACAACCCCAACCACAACCGGTTTTGCCGCCACCGGAGCAGCATGTGTTGGAACTTGTAAAGGCGTATAAAGCATATAATCCTCACCTAACAACATATTACTACGCTCAAAGCATCGAAGAAAACCCTAATGCTTGCGTTATATGTTGAGAACATATATTATGTTATATAATTTGGGGGAAAATGATGAACCGATCTATAGTGAAGATGAAGAATAAGAAACAAGATTATATATTGATTCGGTTGGATCATCAGATATGTTTTTTCTGTCCTCGATAATGCGAGGAAGCTTAATTTCCTTAAATCGATTTCGATGATATGTTTTCTGTATATATCATCGATAGTACTAGAATTTTGTTTTTTTTTTTTACTTTGAAGGGAACTTTCTGTATATAATGGTGTTATAAATGTACGTTAGTATTTTAATTTGTTTGTTAATTATCTTCAGATGTCCTTAAGTTAATATTGTTTGTGATGCAAGTAACAAATTCTATGCACATATTTTAGGGACTAAATCTCTCGAATATTTAAGTGTTACTGTATATAATTAATGTAATAAAACGATTTTGCTATTCCGTAATTTTGTCATCTTCGATCTTGTGATTTTAATTTTACAAAGTTATTCTATTGCAGGTCAGGAAACTGTATGCTTAAATGTACGTATGTGGGTGTTACTTTAGGTTAAGAATGTTACTTCTGTTTTGCACGAAGCGAAAGGGCATGGCCTTTCGTGATCATCTGATAAGTCACTTTTAGAAATTTGTTTTATAGTTGGTAATTACTTATTTTAATAGTTCTAGTTTTTTTTTTCTTTTTTTCTTTTCACAAATATGAAGTTTAAATATAGAGTTCAAAAAAACTTCGACAAAAAAAAACTTCATATAATAATTAATTTCAGGGGATAATAACATAAAGTGAAGTTCTAAATTATTACTTTTTAAAAATAATCATATTCTAGAAACAAACAACTTAAGAATTATCTCCGCCACATATAAAAGTTCTTCGTTTTTCGACACAGAAAAATTGACAATATTTTCAAAAATTGAATATATAGTATTCACGTAACCAAGTTCATTGTAAACGTCATAGATCACATATGCAAATGTCAAAAACATTTTGGTTGGTAGCTAGGCACCTAAAAGGAGCATGTGAATATTCAAATTAAAAACTTCTGTAACACATTATCTGATCACAATTTCTAATTTCTGTAATATTTTTACGATATATATTATTTGGGTCAAAACAAAATATATTCCCGTGAATGCTAAAAAAGATTACTTCACTACCAAAAACAGAAAGGGCTTGCCTATTTGTCAGTATTTCTACCAAACAAAAAAAATATTACTCCATCATGTTTCGTAAGACACTGTTGAATATGATCATGAGTCGGTGGTGAGTGATGATGTCGATCATTATAAATAGACAGATATCTACATATACACACATTTGTCTACTTAATTATCCAGATACATATTAATCAGTATGAAAGGGATCAAACCGTTTTTCCCAAATATCAAACTTGATTTTTGTCTTATATAATTCTTTCTTGTTGGTGTGTTTAGTATCAATATCATCCAAGAGGCGGCCCAAAGCACGCCTTATCTTTATTTACCACTTAATCACCTAACAAGATTAAACAAACATATGTATGGTTTCATCAGCTTAATATATTTATAAGGCTGAGATCTGTACCAAAAAAGGCTAAATTTATTATATATTTCATTCCAGCTGACATTAACAAAGGAATGAAAAGGGAAACAAAGCTGACGGTTCATGGGTGCACACAAAAAAAAATAGCTGACGATCCATGTATAATTCAATTGATGGAGATGTCATCTTACGCGATAGTTAATTATTCTGAGCAAATTATGTCAGTTTGTATGATTTAATAATATGAATTTTTATCATATTTGGTGCAGCTAAAAATGCTGATGACTTTTTTCATCACCCACCATATTATTAAGGCAAATTCCAAAAAAAATAAATGAATAAATTAAACATATCTCCGTAGAATGTTCGGTTTAGTCCATATTATTATTTCAGAAAATGATAGGCACGGTAACATGCACGTGTGACGTATTGGGCGAACAACAAAATGTGGTTCTAGAATAATCGAATAATTTAGCTTAACAAATTCTCCATTACGTAGATATCATCAACCTCCCCAACTAATAAACACTAGTGATTCAATTATAAATTATTATCAAAAGATAACGTTTCATTTTATTACACACAAAAAAGATAAATAAGAGATCCCAAAAGGTTAAGTTGCTACACACCAGCACCACTAGGAGAATCTATCGATTAAATCCTAAGCGGGGGGAAAAGAACAGAATTAAACACACAAATCTGAAGAAGTTACCATTTGACCCCAGGAGAAAAAGCTGGCAGTCAAAAACAACCCTAGCATCGCCATCGAAGTTGAATTATTCCCAATCTTACAGCAAAGAAAAAACATTTCACTTACTAATTAAAAGATGAATTAACATTTGGAGTGAGGGGAGGGCGAGTTGATCCGATCTCTCAGGCGTGTTATTATGATTTCATGCACGGAGAAGAGGTGAATGTGGTGACATTATCCCTGGAGATGAGAGGCCATCCTCATATAGTCGTCGGAAACTTAATCGGAGATTGCTCTGCCTCCATTTCTGCTTTTTAGCATTGTTGTTCTGGATTACTTGATCCTTGTCCGTTGCTTTCTCAACGATCTTGTTGTTGTTGTTCTTAGACACGAAATCTTGGATCCGTCGAAGCGCCACATGGAGAGTATCATCGTCCATGTTGGCAAAGCAAACCCTAAACCATCCAGGTTCCGTGCAATGGAAGGAAGAGCCTGGAGATACATTGAGCTTAACTTTGTGGATGATTATACGCCAAAGCTCAATCTCAGATTCAAACGAGTTACGATCTCTCAATAGATGTCTCAAATCCATCCACACAAATAAACCTCCGCTGCTTGTCAAGCAAGTAATATCTGCTTTCTTGAGCCCTGTGGTAAAAACTTCATGCCTTATCCCTAACCTTTTCGAGTTTTCCATAAGGAAATTCTCCACAAACCGTTCATCTGACAACATCGAAGCGAGCATGAGTTGTGTCTGAGACGAAACTAGCCCGAAACTCGACATTTTCCTGGCACAAGACACGACGGAGTCGTTGTAAGAATAGACTATACCGACTCTGAAACCAGGAAGTCCCATGTCTTTAGAAAGACTATAAACAATGTGAATCAAGTCGACGTTGACTTCAGAGCTGTCCACATCGTTGACCACCTCAGCAACGCTAACGAAATCATCTCCGCTGAAGACTGTGGCGGCGTAGATTTCGTCGACGACTAGGTGAATGTTCTTCTTCGTGACGAACCGGACTAGGTCCTTGAGTGTGTCCTTATCCAACATCGTACCGAGCGGGTTTGATGGATTGGTCAAAATCAGACCTTTGACTTTTTTATTGGCCTCTTGGGCTTTTTTATAAGCCCATCCCACGGCCTCAACAGTTAATCTGAAATTGTTGGAGCTTGAACAAGGAACTGGGATTATCTCGACACCTGTACGCCATCTCAAGTCTCTATCAAATCTGCAAAAAGGGTTAAAATAATCAATTATCACACGTATGAGCGACTCGTTGAATCTAAACCGCAATTGAATTTGATAATTTGATATACCTTACACGTGTGATAAAGTTGGCGAAAGAGTCAACTAATACTAATATACTATTAACTCATTTCGATTTAGAATTTGTTAACCCAAAAAAGTATGTGAAAGCAACACCATTAATGAAATTTTTCCTAACCATTATCCATTATCATATTACTTTTTTTGGTTTTTTTAAATTTGATTAAGAAAAAACACTAAAATGCTTACGCGGCATAGTAAGGAGAGGGAATGAGGAAAACGTCGCCGGGATCGGCGAGGCAGAACATAATTGTTTCATTGGCTCCGGTGGCACCGCCGCTCATAACCACCCTCTCCGGATCAAACGTCACTCTTCCACCTCTAGCTTTTCCCATGAAATGTGCAATTGCCTTCAAGACCAAAATTTCCATAAGTTACTAATTTTAATTAAAAAAAAAAAGTTACAAAATGTAGCACGACTAAATTTGTTTTCTTATGCATTTCATATCTACTGATGTTTAGATGTTAACTTACCATGTAAATAGAAGTGTCCTTACTGGTTAAACCGATTTATATATAGTACTGGTCTAAAACTATGTCAAGGTTCGGTTTAAAACTATGTCATTTTAGATAGGGGTGTCAAAATGGGTAGAAACTCATGGGTTTATCCTGTTTGTCTATTATTTAAACCGGTATGGGTTAAGTTTTTATACCCATATAAATAAATGGGTTTTGATGGGTTCGTCCAATGGGTTCGTGGGTTTATCGGGATAAACCATTAGGGTTATGGGTTACAAATGGGTTGATTGAAAAAAACAAAAATAATAATATATATATATATATATGCATATAATAGAAAATATATATATATATATATATTAAAATGTAAATATTTTCTTTTTATAATTAATTTATGTAAAATATCTAAAATAAATGTTAAGTTTTTCTATTTTGCTAAAAACAAAAACAAAAAAGTAAACAATAATGTATATGTCAATGATCTAAAAAGAATGTGAAATATTTCTTTAATATCTAGATATTAACTTTTTAAGTTTAAAAACTTTGGTTGGTTTTACAATTCTATTTTATATAAATATATTATGGATTTAATATCAAGTATTTTATATTATTTTATTTATATATGGATAACCCATATAACCCATTTAGCCATTCGGTTATTAATAATTGGGTTTGGGTATATAAATTCAACCCATTATAATAAATGGGTCGGGTTAACCCCGCCCACAAAAATCTCTAACCCATGTGGGTATGGGTCGGGTCGGGTTACCCATTTTGACACCCCTAATTTTAGATAAATATTTATATAATCTAAATCTAAATATTACTTCCGTGGTGCGTATATTAATGTAAAACCCAAATCTGATTACAAGGATATCTAGATTACATGAGCGATTTATACCTGTCTAAACTTGTTAAGGCCGTGATAGTCTTGGAAATTGGCGATGTCGCTAAACTGATGAACACCTTCAAGAGTGCAAATAGAAGCTTCTGGGTTCTCTTTGATCCAATCTTTTATTAAGTCTAAGCAAAGCTGTAAAATGTTTAGAAAAAAATGTGTTATATATTTGATGTTGTATGTACGTGTTCATGCTAGCTAGCTAATACACTAATAAATATGCACAACAACATAAGCAATGTTATATTGGATTCTATAATATATATACCTGATTCTCTGCAAGACCCATTTGGATAATACCATGGGGATTATGAGAAAGATGAAAAGGATCTTTGTCGTAAGCCTTCCATCCATCAAAGTACTCAGAGTTCTCGCCGTGTTGATTGTTTGTTGCTATTTTCGAAAGAATCGCACCGCTATTGCTCCCTGGAAGACCCATTTACTGTTTGAATATTCACTTACTTTGTAACTGTTTTTTGGAATTGTTTTTGGGGGTATCAATATTGATCTTATGACAAGTTTTTGTGGTATGTACTAATATTAACGTATGAGTGTTTGGTTTTATAAAGGAGGTGAAATAGAAACATGGAGGGGACAGACAACATAAAGCTGATGTGGGGTCCCAAGAAAAGAGAGTTAGGATTTGATGAAACAACCGAAAAGGAATAAGCAAACCAAGGAAGTTTCTCCACCCAAAACAAGTATATTTCAAAACGTAATTTTTGTTGTGATGAATAAAGGTGGTTGTGTTTTTGGCTAGCATCAATATCCCTTGTATTAAAGATTATAGTCTTTCGAATTTGGTAGATGACGACGGATCTATTGGTCTTACTCCAATAGTTTCGTATTGATTTCCGTTGCATTATTAAAATCCATTGGGAACTACTGGTGGGGAAATTATGTGTATTTCTTTGAACCCAAAGGCTATTTCTAAGCAGCTTCTTAAGAAAAATGTTGACCTTTCACTACAAGTCATGCAAAAGAAATAAAAAGGTTAGGGCTGTGGAGGAGAATATTTGATGGAATACAAATAACCAGGAAGAAAGTTATGATAGAAAAATGTATAAGATTATTCAAAAGAAGAGACCGATTTGTAACATTCTAAACTGGTTTAATAAAACATTTTGTTATGTAATATATGCACATGAATAAACTTCCACTACATAATTCCAAAATTTTACTGGCGTAAAGAAATTTAAATTTACTCACCTCGATAAATTACTAATGATTTTCATTTGACTGTTGTGGAATACGATTTCAAAATTTCTGTTGTGCTGTTATCCTATATGAAGGAGAACTATAATTATGATACAATACAAATACAAATACAAATATTGTTAGGTTCGGACTGTTTGGTCAAATCAACCACATGCACTGATTAACTTGCACTTCACGCCGCAAATTCTCGTGCGACGACCACGTGACTAAACCCTGTAAATACTTGATAGTTTTCGAAGTCAAAAACCTCCTTTTTCTAATCGTTTTCTTTGAAAACAAGGTCTTTTTTTTTAACCTTGCTTTTTATGTCTTGGACTAAAGATATTAAAATCTGATTTTGGCTCTACTTATATTAATGTCGGACTATAGCTACGAAAGTCTGAAAACAATATTCTATAAGCACGCATTGCTGGAAAACCTAATTAGAGGGGGACATAAAATCCCAATAATATAAACTAGGTGATATCAACTTTTGCCCTATTTGGAGTTGTTACATCTTCACTTTTCAAACAAAAACTACGAACCCATTGTTTTTGTGATCCTACGAATCTCTTTTTTTTTTTTTTTTTTTTTTTTTTTTATAATTAAAGATTCTACGGATCTCTTGTCGAAACAAGCAAGACAGTCATATTATATTTTCTTATCAAATTTATAAACATTGTAGCTTTGTGTAAATATCATCTAACTATATCTAAGAATTTTATTTATTGTTGTAAACATCTATTAAACTTAATTTGCTTAAAAGATCAGAAGTAAATGTTAAAACGTGAAAGAAGAAAAATAGAGTATGAGTAGTAAAAGAAAATAGTAGAAGAAATATTTTGTACTAGAAACACCGAACACAGCGTTGGTATTTCTATACTAGTTGGCCCGACAACTACCAACACCGACATATGTGCTTTCGGCAGTTTTGATTTGGTAATATATCATTCCAAATGTTTCAATTACTTTTAAATACTTAATTAGATAATAATCAAACATTTTCTAATATAAAAATTTAGTTTGTGGATCGGAGTGTTTTAGTTTAAAATATATATTTTGATCTATGCACACGTACGTGTTCAAACTGAAACTTGTTTTTCTCCTAATTATAGACGCCAATAAATATTAGCAAGTTGAATTACAAAATTTACAAAGCAAAAGAGTTTCACAATTCATGATACTTAGCAACAAAGCATATATATACTCCGCCACTGCAATTGTGAAATCGATGGGTACTAATTAATCAAAGTGTTATAGTGTGAATATGTTTCGCTTGTGGGAGATTTTAAATTATACTACTAGTCTACTAGTAATTTGTTTGTGTCAATAAAATAAAAAAGTGAAGCATGCTTCTTTGAATGGTCAATAAGTCAAAATTATTCACAAACATGCGAGAAGAGAAGAGGGCTTGAGGTTTGACTTCTCCACATAGAGAGGATTAGATGCTGACTCAACATTCCTCAGCAGCTGTCGACTAATTTAGACACGCTTCATCCACTAATCACTCCTCAACACGTGTCACGCCTGCGCGACTCAAACACTGTCAAATAAGAAATTGTTAGGAAAAGAAAACAACATCGGGACGTACTTACTCTGTTAAATGTCCAGTTACGAATTTTTCCTGGGCTTTAAGGCCCACTTTTAAGAAAGATTTATAATTAGGATACACACTAAAGGGCCTTAATTATATCAAGCAGAAAAAATAATCCCGATACGTGTCATAACTCATAAGCTTATTGTGCATACAGAGTACCGCGATACATGGGATTAATACTACGCTCCACCGACGTGCATATGGGCGGACATGGTCGGTCCATTAATCTCTTGCGCATCTTATTCCTTACGCAACAATACTTTCCCACTTCTTCTCTTTCGGATATTACTTTCCAAATTTTTTGTCATTCAAAATATCGTCGATATAATAACTACTATTCCATGACATAAAAAATCTATCGAGTTTTTCAAACAAAATATCTATTTTCATAAATAATAGTATATACTTTCGTCAGACTGATAGTTAATTTCTCTATTTAAGGACATTAATAAATTGTTGTCATGTTACGAAAATCACACCAAGCACAAGACACGTATCATCCACGCTTTCACTCTCACTCGTCGAAAGATCTCACACGTACACAACAAACCCATTATAAAATGTAATCCATTCACTTTGTACCGACTTAATAAAACATCGTAGTCCCATCCGTTTATATATAGTCCAAGAAAAACTTCATACTATCTTACACACTTACATCACAAAATTCAAAAGCAAAAAGAAAAGATTTATCAAGAAGAATCATTTATATGGCGAGCTTGCTAGATAAAGCCAAGGGCTTCGTGGCTGATAAACTCACCACGATCCCTAAACCGGAGGGTTCCGTTACTGACGTTGATCTTAAAGACGTGAACCGCGAGTCCGTTGAGTACTTAGCCAAAGTTTCCGTTACCAATCCTTATAGTCAATCGATTCCGATATGTGAGATCAGTTTCACTTTCCACAGCGCTGGCCGGTAAAACACGCTTTCTAACTCCGTCGTTTAATTCCTTTGTTTCATCCATGATCCATTACAAACTTATCAATAAAAGATCATAAATATGTAGTTAAGAGATGGTCACTTGGTTTGGTTCTGTTATGCTCTGTTATTTCCATCTTTCGTTTGGTTCGGTTATGCTCCGAACGAATGTCTTTTTTGTTTAGATGGTTCGGTTTGATTTTGATTTTTTTTGTTGAGTTGTGAAAACGAAAACCGGCTAGATTACAAATAGATTTTGGTTCGGTTTACATATGCAAGTCGTGCGGTTTGTCTTTGCTTGTTGGTTACATATTATTAGATATATATTTTTAATAATAAATAAAAATCTTAGGCATCTTAGATTCATTGATTAATTCCATATTATGGTATTGTTGAATTTATATTATGGACATGTATAATTATATGCAAATGCAATGATAAAATATGACAGGGAGATCGCAAAGGGGAAGATACCGGACCCGGGTTCTCTGAAAGCTAAGGACATGACAGCTCTTGATGTTCCGGTGGTGGTGCCGTATAGTATACTCCTCAACCTGGCTCGAGACGTTGGTGTGGACTGGGACATTGACTACGAGCTTCAAATAGGTCTCACCATTGACCTCCCTGTTGTGGGCGAGTTTACTATCCCTATTTCCAGCAAGGGCGAAATCAAGCTTCCTACTTTCAAAGATTTCTTCTGATCTGTTTGATCTACTTTACCTCTGAGACGATGATATATAATGCATGTAACGAATATAATGGGTTTTCCTATATAGATAATCAATAAATGTTCTTTTGTGAATCCTATCATGTGATAAAAAAAAATCAATAAATGTTTTATGATTTCAGTTATGGTTATATTTTTTCGCATTGGAATTTTGCAAGTTGCATTAAAAACAAATCAAAATGCAAGGGAAGTTTAAATCAATTTGGTGAAT
Source organism: Camelina hispida (assembly GCA_023657505.1). Lineage (NCBI taxonomy): Eukaryota > Viridiplantae > Streptophyta > Magnoliopsida > Brassicales > Brassicaceae > Camelina > Camelina hispida. Next base: position 402,718 of record CP094631.1, read on the forward strand.
TTGATATGAAAACCCGAATGATCTGTTAAGTTCCGAGTTTTTTTTTTCTTTTTCTTCTTTAGTCTGGTTGATCGGGTTTAATTCATTATCCGCAGAGCTTTCTTTCTTCATGCATGTCTAAAGTAAAGCATGCAATTTTTGGAAGCAACTTTTGGAGGTTACTTTTATGTTATGTTGAAGCAAAATTACAATTCTATTTATTTATTTTAATTTGAATGGCTCGAGAAAAAAATATTTAGAAGAAAAAATATTTTACGTCTATTTATTTATTTTAATCTTGTTTCCATATTTAAGGTTTTTGCCTTGTTTTCTCTGTTTTATGTTTAAAGAGGCGTCCTCTTTCGATTTGGTTTCGATATTATCTATTTGTATTTCTAGTTCAGTTTATGATCTCTCTTCGATAGGGTTTAGTTTCCGGGGATTTCCTTTTCCTTCGGCAGTTGACTCTGGGGATTTCTAGTTGTCCGCCAGCTTAAGCGTCCCTCTTTTGGGCATATGTAATCTTGGTTCCAAAATATTATCTAATAAAATTTAAGATGACAAAAAAAAAGAAGAAAAAAAAAACTTTTGTTATCCAACAAATTAAGAAAAAAATATAAACTTTCATCAATTTATTAAACCATTTATTTTCATGTAAAGCATCCTTAAAGTTGCGCGCATGCATACATGTAAATAAAAAGTATAATGGAAAAAAAGGAAAAAAAAAGAAAAGGTTAACCTAATTTTGCTAAACCAGACCGAAGCAAATTTGTGAATAAACACCATAAAACAAAATATGATTCAATACCATATGATCCCTAGAGACTCTTTCTTCGGTTTCTTTTTTCCAAATAGAAAGTGAAGAAAATTTCGGCGGGAGGGCGAGGCGAAAGTGTTTTTATTATATATATAGTGGAAGTAAAAATACTTCTAATTCAAATAGGAGAAGGTAAATAGTAGAGGAATTTTTGCAGCATACATTTTACGTTCAGTTAACAAAATAAATATTAGGTTAAAGGCATGATACACGTGAGCGGATGTTGGAGAAATTTTGGTCATTAATTAATATCGAATTATATAGGTTACTAGATAATGCGTCCCACACAATTTGATTTAATCCAAAATAGAAAATTGAAGTTTTCACTTTTTTTTTTTCTGTAAATAGTTTTCCCATTGTAACTAGAAGATTTTCTTCCTAAAACCACACTCAAACTCGAAATAGGATCTCGATATATATGCATGAGCACTGTTATATAGTTGTTGTTTGAGCGGAGGGTCCTCGCAAGAAGAAAAGCCATGGCCAGTTCTATCACCGTTGTGTCTCGGTGTTCTAATTGGTGGTGAGTTCAAATATACAATCTATTAATGGTTTTCAGTTACCTTTTCATCTCTTTTTTTTAGATTTCATTCTAACCGTGTAATATGTTTGGTGCATGTTGATGGAAACAGGATCATATATATATTACGACTTTTACATGAATTTCTTCATCATCGCCTTTGGTCTTGCATCGATTTGGTACATGAGACACAACAATATCCACTTCTCCCCTAGTGACGAGCCTTACATATATCTCTGGCCTCTCTACATCGTCTTTTGCATTGTAGATTCGTTTATGTGGATCTTTGCCGTAGTATGCTTTGCTTCAGAAGATAACCTTGCCGAATTCTTAAAACGCAATGGCTTGGGACGACTAAGTCACATCTTTGGCTTCACGATACTCATCCTCCTTCTCTGTTCTGTTTCTCGTACCTTAGCGATATGTTTTGGATTACCTTTATTCTTGTGGCTCCTAATGGCATTACTATATTCTCTTTACATATGCGCATACGGAAAAGATATGAATGAGGAACAGCTTCAACGAATATAAGCGTCATAAGTTTTTTTTTTTTTTTTTGGCTTATTCACTTGATCGAGATTATTTTTCTAAAGATAACTTTAACGTACTAGCGTTGCCTTATCTCTTGCTCCTGTCTTTCTTTTGTTACCTTGGCTCGTTGAGGTCTTCTCCACATTCTTCTAAGATAACCAAAATCAAAATCATGTGAATATAATACTAAAAATTGTTAAACTATTACTGTGCCTTGTTTCTCAACGGGCATTTCTTGTTCCGGTAACAACGTACCACAAGATACTTGTTACTAGCTTGCAAACGTTCGCTTCTGATGCGAGCTTCTCTTCTTAGATTATTTCTGACAAAAAAAAAGGTCTAGTGACCTTAACACATAAAATTCTCAACTTCTTAGACTATCGGCCGTTGTTCAAGTCGTTGCTCAACTAAATTGTTTTATTAAAAATTAATAAAATAATATAAAAAGAAGAGAAAAACACAAAGAACCGTTCTCAAAATCTTCTCAGTAGAAACGAATTTCCACTTAATTCTACACATGTCACTTTTCTATTAGATTACAGAGTAAAATATATTTTTTTTGTTGTTGTTGAGAAATGGAGAAGGCAACGGCCGCTAATGATGCTATTATGGTCTCCCATTAATGAAATAAATTTTATAGAATAATGTGAATATAATTGTCACATACTCAGAGCAGAAAATCAATTTCATAACTAGGCAACTGACGTTAGTGTTGTATGTCATACATCGATCCATCATACCTGGTATTTTTCTTTTGATGATTCATTTATCAGTTCATATTCATAATCTTGCAGGGTCGTACGTACGTTAACGTATATGGACATTTTTTGTGGGTGTCCTGCAGTATCTGCAGCATCTCCATTTGTTGCATTTAATTTAATTTTTCCTCTTTCTCAATCAGTTTTGCTTAGATAAAAAATTAATTATGGGTGTTCCTGTCTGCTCTCCCCGAACACAAACATAGTGCTACACTACTACTGCTACAACATATAAATAACTGAAAAATATAAATATTAAAAAAGCAGAACTTAAACATAATTTAGATTCATAATGAAAGTCCTTACAAGTACTTAATAGTTAAAACATGAGAAAATACAACAAGAGTACAAATAAAAGAAAAATACAACAAACTACAAGAGCTAGAAAAATAAAGAAAAAAACACATGTTCTATTAAACATGAGGATATGATGATATATAAACCGAGTTAACTTAGCCTTTGTTTTCCGGAATGATATTTTGAAGCACAAAAAAACAGGAATATAAATTAGCTAATTAATAATCCTTCCTAGAAAGGGATGTGATGTTCTCTACCGGCGAAGTTGCCAAATTGATTGATAAGTAAATATGCAACCTAAATGCAATGACCACACCAAACCAGATTATCATGTATATCATGTAACCTTTGTCTGAAAAACTTGCACTCATTAAAACTAATGCAGCAAATCCTAAAATTCCTTTTTAGTGCATATTTAGTTCGTCATATACCAAACGAATGGAACACCAAAACCTAGTTGCTCTGGGAAATACATAGTAAATGAAAAATTTCGCTATGTAAGGAATAGCAACTAATTTGTAGAGATGAAGCATATGTTCGTAGCGTTTAACATCTTCCTCTGGTACTTCAAAGCAGCAGTTGCTTTCGTTATCCTTGCCGTTACTTCAGAGCCAACAGCAGTTGCTTCCTCCGGTATTTCAGATATTATTAATGTTTTTATTAATATCTGTCAAATATAGGTATTAATGAGGGATATGGACAAAAATATTGTAACATTTTTTAGTGATAATCTTCCACTTAAATTTTTTTTTTTTTGACATTATCTATATATCAAATTAAGAAAAGTTTGAGTTTTATTAATTTTTATATAAGTATTTGAAATTTTATTAAATTTACATGATGCATAATTGAAATATTATGTCCAACTCATATTTTTTTCATAGAGCAAATCAACATAGTTTTACATAAAATAGTATCATATACTAGGTCTTTCTCAATCATATCCTTATATCATATACTGTTTTAGCACATGTGTTACATAATCACTATTCTATTTTGAGAAAATAACATAAATTAACATATTATTATTATTTTCTTTTTTTTATATTTCAAAATATTTTATTTATGTTTTGTTTATATTTTACATAGATTTTGCTTTTTTTTATTAATTTATTTTTCATATTAAAAATATATGTAAGAATGTGAACTTGTAATATTGGGCCATGGACTTACATATTTGTTAAAAAGAAATATATTGAAATTAAATTAAAAAGACATTACACACTAAATAGCTCACTCTTATTGCATTAAAATATCGAAACTACAAAACCAGAGGGGGATAACAAACCACCATCGACCGAAGTCATGCAACACCGGGAGGTCGGTCCAACAACGACAAATGAAAAAAAAAAAAAACTGAGAAATTAAATTAAAAAGACACGACACACTCTATTGGAGACTTAAAAAGTCACACAACGAGAGAGGAAAAAAAAAACTAATAGTAACGAGGTCCATGATGAGGGTGAGCTTGATTAAACTCCTGGTTCTGGATCTGGCTATGGTTGTACCCAGCTGGTGTGCGATTCATAACATCAAATCCAAACGGGAACGCAGGAATAGGATGATCAAATATCCCCTGGTTTGTGAAGACATTCCCACCATTAACAGTTGCTGGGGCAGCATTGATAGAGGTTGCGACGTCAAAGCTCGGGGGAGGAGGAGCTGCTGTTTCACCAACTTCCTTGATCAAACCTTCAAGAGCATCTTTCATACGAGCTAATTGACTTAAGTTGAGTTCTGCTGGAGAGTTTCTCCACCAGTTGGCAGTGTTGATGTTTTCTCTTTCGTTTCCGAGTATCATAGCCCTCTTCCTTTCTTCCTCTTCTTTTCCATCCTTCGCCTGTGATAAAATTGTAACGAGAGGGTTAATAAAAAAAAAAAAAAAAATTGTAACGAGATGTTAAAAATCAAGAAAAAATTGTGTGGATGTACATCCCGCAAATTAAAGAATTTTATCATGTCTGTTTCCATATTAAAAATAACAAGGTTATATATTTATTTATAATGAAAGTGGAAAAAAAAAAGAGAAAGAAAAATTAAACATTAGATTTGTTGCCACATATCATACCAATGATACCATGAAAATGAAAATTAGTTTACCTCAGTTAAGCGATCATTGAGCATTTGGATATGGACCTTTCTGTTGGGGTCATCAAGGTTTGTGTTGCTGACACGTCCGGAAGAGTAGTCAACCAAGAGGTTGACATCCGGATGACCAAAAGAGAACACTTTTCCAGATGGTGAAAACACGATGATGGCAACTTGAGCATCACACAAGGTACAGAGTTCACTGGCTTTCTTGAAAAGACCAGATCTTCTCTTTGAAAAGGTCACTTGAAGGTTTGCAGCATTTTTTATTTTCACCATCTCTACTTTTCTACGGCCAAGATTCTTTCTCACCATTTTTTTTTTTTTTTTTTTTTTTATGTTTCTCAACAAAAGAAAATGTGAATTGATAGTATCAGAGACAAAGACTGTATATATAGCCTTATATTTTGCAAATTGCATTTTGGGTTTTAAAAGTAAAATATTTTATTCCTCTTTTCATTTCCCAAAGATATAATTAGGAATTGCCATTCTAGGAGTTTTTGATGGTTTAGACATTATGTCAATAAAAGGTATTGTATATGTACCATTATTTTTAGTTTATATTATCAGTTAATTATTTTGCTAACTCACAGCCTGTAATTTTCTTTGTATAAATTTGGTGATAATGTATTAATGTTTTTATTAATATCTGTCAAATAAGGTATTAATGACTCTTGAAGGGATATGGACAAAAATATTGTAACCTCTTTTTAGTGATAATTTCCACTTAAATATCCTTTTTTACATTATCTATATATCAAACTAAGAAAAGTTTGAGTTTTTTTTTTTTATCAAAGTATTTAAATTTTCTATTAAATTTCTATGATGCATAATTGAAATATTATGTCCAACTCATTTTTTTTCTCATAGAGCATATCGACATAGTTTTACAGAAAATAATATATTTTTGATGAAATAAATAAAAATTTAAGTGTGATCTCCGACTTTTAAAGTGTTTGTTGCTTGTTAGAAAAAAAATTGAAGTAATGGTTATTTCATAGTTTTACTGTGTTTGTCTACTTTTAATATTAATCGCTGACTTTTTTTTTTTGTCAATCCTACATTGATTATTGGATCGCCGACAGAATGTTTAAACCAATCCTAGTATTATAGTTGTTAGACCTATTAATTATCATCGCCACCTTTTTGTCGTTTTTCCAATCATTTATTGATCATTGAATGGAATGTTAAAAAAAAATCATAGTAAAATATTTGTTAGACATATTAATTATAGTCGCCACTTTCTTTTTGTCAACCTTACATTAATCATTGGATCGCCGACTTTCTAACAAGCAACAAACACTTTAAAAGTCTACTTTTAATATTAATCACCTGCTTTCTTTTTTTTGTCAATCCTACATTGATTTTGGATCGCCAACAGAATGTTAAAACCAATCTTAGTAATGTAGTTGTTAGACATATTAATTATCATCGCCGCCTTTTTTGTCATTTTTCCAATCATTTATTGATCATTGAATGGAATGTTAAAAAATCATAGTAAAATATTTGTTAGACGTATTAATTATAGTCGCCACTTACTTTTTGTCAACCTTACACTAATCATTGGATCGCCGACTTTTCAAAAATTTTAAATGAGACATTGAAAAATATTCTAGTAAAATAGTTGCTAGATATAATTATTGTAATTGTCACTTTAGAGTTTTTTATTTATAATATTCGAAATGTAAAATATATGATATTTTGATCCCCTTCTTTTGAAATTTATCATGATCAAATATTTCAGATTATTATTAGTATTTTAATTTGGAGTCAATTTCACAAAATCCTAAATATTGTACCAAGTATTAGGCTTTCTACATGTTTAAAAATTGTGACTATTGAACAGAGTTGTAAGTATTTTAAAACGAATTTTGTGCAGTTCCAAAAAATGGATTTCATATCATTTTTTTGTAAAAAATCTATCTAAAATTTGAAACACATCTGAAGAAAAAAGAGAAAATAAGAGTAAACGAGTAATGGAAGGTCTTAAGCTAAAAAAACACACAACATTATCATAGTTCCTTCTTGTATTGTATCGATCTACACTTCCAGTGACAAAGTTATTCCCAAAATCTAATATACTATATTTCTATTTATAATTGAAAGAAAACTGTCTATAGATTTGATTTTTTGTATAACATTTCCTTCTTGTATTGTATCGATATATTTTTCCAGTGGCAAATTTATTTTGAAAATATAAAATTACTATATTTCTATTTATAATTAAAAGAAAACTGTTAATAGATTTGATTTTTTCAAATTTCTTTTAATAATTTTGAGTGTTTAGAAGAAAAAAGGTGAATTAACAGTAGCTAATATAACAATTACTTGAATTTATTGATTGTTTTATTCATTTGTAATATATTTTGAATATCAAAAGCAAATATTTATTCCTAAGCCCAACAAGTATCCAAACTTAGAACTAAAAAACGAAAAAAAAAAAAAAAACATGGACCTAGTAATGAATCCCAAATACAAAAGCAATAAGCCTAAAAATTTAGTTGGGTTATAAGTTTTATAAGCCCAATACCACATAAGTGATCATGAATCTGCTTCAGACATGTCACCACCACACCTGGAGAAGCCGCGTGAGACATGTCACTAACGTGTCTTAGGTCATCTCCACCCATCGTTATTCTACCGTTGCTTTACCAAATAATGAATAAAAAATTAAAAATATTAAAAAGATAAGAGAAAAAATAAATTGTTTCTCAGATTGCCAGAAAAAGAAACAATTCTCATATAATTAATACACATGGCCACTTATCATTGGTTTATATTTGTTTTAATTAAAAAAAATATATATATATATATATTTTGAGTAACGTTTATGAGTTCAACCGGTGGTGATGGTCTTATACAGTTATACTGACCATTGTCGATCGATGATTATTGATTTTTATCACCAATTAATTTTGAGCACTTCCAAGCTTCGTCGAGCGCCATCTGAGTACCACTAAGCACCTTTTAATACCAATAGAGTCGACTAACTATTCCTCTCCATACATAACTTAAAACATACTCTATCTGTCTCACAAAGATTGATGTTTTGAGATATTACTCATTTTAACAAAATAATGATTACTGAGTTTAAATATATTTTTTTCTTTGATTAAAAAGATATTATTTAATTTTAAACCAATAACAATTCAAAATTTTAAATATTTTCAATGATTATTTTTTGAAGTTTACAAAACATCAATCTTTGTGGGACAAAAAAGTATTGGTTAATGGGCCGTGACAGGAGCTAAGTCTAATTGTAAAAGGCACCATCACACCCAAGATCGAGTCTCGGTTCCTATGAATAAATGTATGAATTTGGCTAATGGACCAACCAGTTGTGGCCTAATGGTTAACAATATATATATATATATATATATATATATATATATATATATCCCAAAACATCAATCTTTATGGGACAGAGGGACTATACTTCTTCATTTTACAACTCTTTGAGAATTTTACAAAAATGTTTTAAAATTTCATCTAAATAAACTATATATATAATCTAGTTTTCATCCTAAGATCAATATCTGACTTGTTGGAATATAATTTTATTTTAATTTTTTACATTACATACATGTGGGGTTTCTCTTTTAGCCCCACCTAAAACCCTTTTTAGGATGAAACCTAGATTATCCGAGGCCACACTAGTAAAAATGATTCCACTCGTTTTTAAAATTTCTGTAGCCTTAATTGCCAACTTCCGCTCGTTCAAGCCACCTCCGTCCCACGTATCTCCGATCTTTTAATTTCTCAATCTAATATGTACTTTTTTCTCCAATGTAATTTACTTAAAACTCCTTTTATCTATATTTTGTTTTAAAACGTATATGAAATATGTTATTCAAGTTGGACATTAATTAGTTTTCTAATTTTGGTCGCATGAAAGAACCAACTTTCGATAAAATAATCAAGGAATTATCAAGATAATATACTAAACTAATACACGAATAGCTCGTATGTGGGGAAAGTCGGTAGCTTTTTCCTCAATATACCCCCCTCCCCAATTAACTAGACCAAAACTTTAATCACTTAACATGCATGCAAGTCAGTTTTCTTAACCTCATGCAACTATTCGAAGTGACAACTCCGAAAGAAGAGATTTTAGTTACAATCGAAGCAATCTTATGACACATCTAGACCACTTAAACGGCCTTCTTTCCTTTCTCGTATAAGTTATTCAAATATCGTTTCATATATATAATATATATTGTTATTCAACTAACATAAAATAACATTTTTGCATATGAATCGTAGTTCGTTTGGTATGGATCACAATAACAAATTTTGTTTCGGTAGTCCGGGATTTCGTGTTCCCCAATGTGGGCTTAGTATCCCAAAGTCCCAAGTAAGGGAGATATGAAATGTGCACGTAGAATTAGAAACCTCTTAACTAAAAAGAAGTTGACATATAAAGGGTAAATAACTAACGGATATTAAACAACACTCACTATGCGCTGCAGCTAGCTATATATACTGCTAAAAAAGGTAAGACTAGAGATATTATATTAGCTAGAGTCAAAGCAAACACTCAACAACCTTTTATTTTTCCCTTTCTACTGTACATAAATTAAATATTGTATTAATCTTATATAACTACTTATCGTTTACACGTTTTTTAGGTTAAGAAATAATTATTATTTTTGGCTTATGAATCTAGACTATTTAATTTGTTCGATCGGCATTAGAGAATAAAATATGACAATTTGATATTTAGTCCACAAGTTTTGGTTCATGTGTAAATATTTCAGGAACATACAAAGTACTAGCTAGATGCTGCAAGCTTAATTATTATTATGTTTTGAATATAATGTTGCAAGCTTTAATTATTGAAAGTAGGGAAACTCCATTACAAGGAAAAAGCAGACCACGGCTTAACATGGCAAAATAAGTCCAAACAAAAACAAATTGAAAGCTTGGCTAAGAAAGTCGATGATACTTGATAGAGCTACTTTTTCCCATGTGTAGCCGCTCCGGATTGTGTAGCTAGCAAGATCTCCATCACCTCCTTCGTGGTTGCTCCTGTCAACGCCGATGCTATCTTGGGAGCTACAAAAGTTACAAAAGAAAAATTAAATTAGAAAATGACTATAGAACTCGATCGTTAAAATAAAAATAAAAGAAAGAGTCAGAGCTACAAAAGAAAATAAGCGATGATATAGGTACCTGCGTTCGTAATGCTGATGATACGTTTGTCATATTCCTCGGGAGCGATATCGATAATGAGCGTTTTGAAGTTGCCGAATCCGAAATCAGCTGAGATACTCTGAAATTAAAGTACCAATTAAGCAGTGAAAAATCAAAAATAAGGATACGAGATACAATGCACTCCTCCTAATTAAATTAAAATGAAAAAAAGAAGAAGCTAAAAACCTGGTTGAGCTTCTTGGTTACGGTAACAGCCAAGTCATCTTTTGTTTCAAACAGTTCCACAAAAGTGTGACTGGAGACCGCGGTTTTGATAGCTAGAAATTAAGAATCGTTTAGTTAATTAATTAGGTTTAGAGACATTCAAAGTAGTGACAGATGTGATGATAATAAAAACACGACGCACTAACCATCAAACGAATGGGCCTCAATTAAGCTCTTTGTGTCATTGTGGGCATAAAATGCCTTCTTTGCGTTGTTCTTATCCGCAACATCCAGAACTGCAAAGCGAACTGACGCCACAACAGTGACAAATACATCATCCTGCATATTTAAAAAAACAAAAAATGATAATCTTGAAAAACGTACAAAGAAAGAAAACAAAGAACACAAATATGAGAGCAATAACAAGGCGACGACACACATTACCTTTGTCTTGGTAGTTGCACGAATAGCATACTGTTGGGCCTTCATTGAGACTTGGCCAGCCAATCTGTAACCAAAACACCACGGTAGGCAATGGATTCCAGGTTTGAGTTCTTTCTTGAACCTGCCTCTGCTTTCTAGAATCTCACGTGTGGATTCCTCGATTCGGACGCAACCTAACCAATTTCCCATCTAGTTTTGACAAAAGAAAATTTACAAAAATCAAATAACTCCAAAAGTTTCAACAATTTCCATTATAGTCTAAACAAAGTCATAGATGATGAAACAATCATTCAAAGATTAAAACAAAAACAATAAGTTAATGCAGTGTTTATCACCTCTTAAACAAAACATCTACATGAGCCCTAAACAACATCTATATATATGTTACAAAAAAAACATATGAATGAAACGAAATTTAAAACCAAAATTTTCCATCGTTTATAGTTTGACTGAACGCACCTGGCTAGCTTAGAGGCTCGAGTAGATTCCGACGGTGAACGTTCTTATTAGGGTTTTCTCTCAGTGGTTACTAGCTTAGAGGCTCTTCTTCTTTATAACTATTACAAGGGGATCTTATATAGAACCCTTGGAACAATCCAGAAGACGCCAACCTTATCTAGAAACTACAGCTGTAATGTTGACTGGAGAGTTTGAATCTCTTGTTTTTTTTATGGTGGAGCGTCTTCTTTCTCAGTTTAACGTCTTTTGCCGGTACCGAAGGTTTTTGTCGTTTTCTTTTCTGCTGATCAAGACCAAAGTTGAAAAAAAAAAAAAAAAAAAAAAAAAATACTAAAGTTTGAAAATTATTGGGCCTTTGTTCTTTTGTCATGGACTTTAGTGTGGCCCATCTTTAGATGGCGAGGGCATCAAAACGATACCGTATCCTCCTCCGCTCAAGCTTGGATGAAATTAGTATATCCGGTTCGATAGATCTATACTCGGTTTGGGTGGGATTCTGAGACTATTCACTGAATCGCTGCCGTTTGCATATAAAATTAAAAGGTATAGGTTTATTATTCTATTTATTTACTAGTTCTATCTACTACACATAATTTGATCAAGAAATAGCTGAGAGATTTCGGATATCGAGATGGATTATACCCGCATCCAGCCATTAATCTACTTATTTATAAGAATTTTCAGTTTGCCTTTCAAATCTTTAAATAGTATACAGTTAAAAGCAAAGCATAAAAGAGGGAACGTAGCCTGGCTTTTTTAGCTCGTACGTGTGGTCAGAGAAGGAAGTGTACGAGTCTCGAGCAAGGCACAGAGAGACTGAGATAGACGACATAGACCGCAAAGCACACGTACGTATATATGCTTTAAAGAAGAAAAGTTTGTGGCGGGAAACAGAAAAATTAATGCAGTGGAGAAGTTTGTGAGTGTGATGTAGATTTTTTTAAATATTATTGTTTTTAGATTTTTTTTCTAAATATTATTTTAAATATATTGTTTTGATTTTTAAATAAATGTTTTTGATTTCACAAAATGTTTTAACTACATTTTTTATTTTTTTATTTTACATATAATGTTACATGTGAATATTTGATGTTTTATTTAAAATAAATTAATAATTGAAAATGAGCCTTGGACCTAGGCCAAAGTTATAAAAAAAAAAAAAAAAATTGGAGGTTGCTTTTGCTTCACAAACAAACAAACTTTGGCTAAGCTATACAAATAGTGAATATAAGTAGAAATGTTAAGACATGGAAGTTAGTATCAGCGTGAAGGATCTTCGTCTGCTAAGAAGATCTGCGAGACAAAGTCTTGGAAACGAGAAGAGTAGATCTTGGGATGCACCGCTGAGATTGTCTTAGAGCTGTGTTGAATAGACTTGTAACAATGTTCAATGCGTTTTCTCACACCATAGTCTTGGAAAATGTCTATAATCCCAAGATACAATATTACATCGTACCATTCCTCTCCTCCTCCTTTACTGTTCCTCCCCACCACACTCCCTGATTCTCCTCTCTCAACCCTTCTTGCTCGCCCCGGTATCTTCATCCCAAAGGTAGTGCTTGAGCTGCAAGAAAGCCCATTTTTTATAAACATTAGTTCTGCTTTTTTGGCATTTTGGATTTGAACACTAGTAAAAAAGGAATTCTCAAAATTGGTTACCTGTTATGGAAAATGTTGGTCAAACTTGATTTGGAAATAACGCTTCCTTTTGGAGATTCAGAAGTGTTGGTTGGAGCTGGACTCGGGATTATACTTGCTACTGATTGTATACTTACTGAGTTCTCACTATCAACTGAATCTGTATGGATGAAATAAGAATTTCTAATGTTATTAGCACGACGGGGTTGTCTCTAGCTACGTATAGTAATGTAGATTTCAAAATTGAAGATATCATTCAAGGCACTATTTGAAAATCACCTCTGCTCGGAGTGCATGAATACATTGTAGACGATCTATCTGGAGAGTTTGAAGCTGTCTTCATAAACTTAGAGCTATTGCTGTCAATAGAGCCTACACGATTGACCGGAAAGTGTATGTACCATTTCATATATTCTTTCTTGGTGAATTACAAGTAAAGAGGAAAAGAATGCTAGGGAGAGATTTACCTCGTGATGAGAAGCTGTCGTATACCGGGCTTAATCCATCAATTAAACCTGAAGGGAAATGTTAATGAGGGATTTGATATTATAAGCTACCAGTAATAAGAATGGAGAGACGATGAGATGCATGAACTAACCTTGACACGAGCCTTTTACTTGTAAACCAAGCATTAAGCTATAATCCATTATGCCTTCATCTTCCAAAAGTTCACAATCTAGCTTTGCTTGCCTGCGCGATGGGAGAATCCTTTGAGCATATCTAAATCATTCTCTGAGACAAGAACCAATTAAGATATCAAGAACAGAGAAAACTCACTTGATGAGGCGGTGTCTGGCCAAGGAATCCACGTAGAAACAAAAATCAAGGTCAATATCCTTCAAAATGGTTTTATCTCTCACTTTGATCTTCTTGTTAGTTCGACCTTGTGATGAACCCTTAAGATCATATACCTTGTTCATAAAAACATCCGACTGCAGAATGTTTGACATGACGACAAAATATGTCTGCTCACCAGAGAAAAACAAAGTGTTTTGTAAGCCAAACATTATATTATGTCAGGCCTGTATTATGTCCACTATACATGTGGGAACTAATCCGGTAGAGTCGTCATATATACCTTGTCACCTCCAAGAGGCTTGACAGAGTGAGCACCATAATTCTTGGACAACAAGGTGGACCTGTATTTATGAATATGACGGAAGTAACCAGGCAACATCTCAAGTATAACCTTGATTTCGGATTTGCGGAGAATCTTGATGAGGAAACGGTCATCTTTAGAGAGAAGAAACATGTTACCAACTTTGCCAGTAGAAAGCTTGCGTAAAGTCTCATCATTACAGATAGAGGTCATGTATTCATCATGGTTGATATCCTCAAGTTCTTGTATTAGTCTGCAAATTAAGCAAAGTAAAAGAAGAGAGGGAAATGAATGAATACACATGTATATACATAAAACCATTGAAAAGAAAGAGAAAGAGAAAGAGAGAGAAACCTGAAACCCAAGGGGCAGTAATCTTTCCATTGAAACTCAGTAATGGTTCCGGAGGGAAGATGTTTGATGTGCTTGGAAGAGTATCGAATCCTGTTTTTCTCAGTGGCTTTCACGTCCTTTGATGTTATCTCCCTTGTAAACATTTCTTCCGCTACAAGCACTCTCCGGATATATTTCAAAATCTTCTCATCTAATTAGCCCACATCCCTTTCAATGAATTCATCCCACAAAATTTTTCAATGCGAAATTGACATATATGATTCCGCAGAGATTTTGAAACCCTATATATCGGAAATAACGTAACAACGTAGAAGACAGAGAACCCTAAGATTGGACTGGCTCAAAACCCTAGAAACCGAAAATCCAGACAAATATAGAGAGATGCCGAATAATTTGATCATACCAAGACAAAATGATCATATTGATCTAATTCATATATATATATATAAACCATGAAGTTCTCCAGAAGATCTCGTAAGGAACAAAAAAATTAAAAGAGATTGGTATAATGGTATTTACCTGTTTGAGGAGCTGCAGGGGAAAAGAGATAGGAGGAGAACAAGAAGAAGAGTGCGTTGGATTGTGAGAGGCAATGAGAAATTTTGAGAAAAAAAAGTGATTTGGTTTTCTTTTGTTCTGTTGAGACGTAAACAAAAACGAAAAAAAAAAAAAAAAAAAAAGGAAACAAATGACGTTTTCTGAAATTTGTTTTTTGCCAAAAATGGGCGACGAAGTTCGCCGCTCGATGATCCAACTCATATTTCCCCTCTGTTTCTTTCAATGAGGGCAAACCAAACCAACTAATTCCCGCGTTCTGTTTCATATCATTCATTTTTCCGTTACCATATATTATTTTGTTGTCTAATAACACTTTAAGGCCCATTAGCATATAAACGGCCCAACAAAGAAGCTCTTACGGTATTTGACGAAATCCAGACCGTTGTTTTGACTTACCTTCAAAGTCGTCGACACGTGGTTAAGCAGAAATTGTCGACGTGCGTCCCTCACTCACGTATATTTTATTTAGAACGTGACTGCGATGAAATATTATCATTCTCACTTACCGCCCGGCGAGCGAAAAACATCTATCATTTTTTCTTCTCGATATCGGAATATCCACATGCTAATAATCGTCATCAATATATTGCTGCATGCCTTTGTCTACAAAAACAGATACATTTTTACTTACAAGTTAGAACTGCTTATAATTATAAATAATTATTGGAAAAGGTCAAATATAACGAGCTGTATACTTTTTATACATGGTGGTCACTATCTTATAAACTAACAACCGGTCCATATAGTCCTTTGCAACGTAGCACACACACTTCCACGCAAATTAATCAATCTGGAATGTAAAACACTGAGCGGTTTGCATATGACTTAATAATTCTTGTTTCAGCTGGTTCGTACGTAGAATCAAGATATATATATATTTTTGTCAACACTTTCTCATATAATTTCAACCTAGCTAGTGTATTAGTTAGGGCTAACATGGAGCAAAAGCGGCCAACCATCGCCGGCGATGAAGAAATTGCGGCGGAGAAACCGTTAAGACCAGCCTTCCAGAAACCACCAGGGTTCGGTGATCAACAGAATCCACCACCTGGAACAACAACGCTTCCACGTCGCCGTCCCAGACCTATCCATCCGGCGTCACTCTACCCTGATGAGAAGAAACGACGCTTTAGTTTCTTCCGCTTTTTCTGCTGCTGCGTTTGTATCTTCGTCGCCGTCATTCTCCTCCTCATCCTCATCGCCGTCGCTGTTTTCTTCCTTTGGTACAGCCCGAAACTCCCCGTGGTCCGCCTCGCCTCTTTCAAAATCACCAACTTCAACTTTTCCAGCGCAACATCCGACGACGGTTGGTCGTTTCTGACGGCGGATACAACGGCAGTGCTCGATTTCAGAAACCCTAACGGAAAGCTGAGGTTTTACTACGGAGATGCTGACGTGGCTGTGATTCTTGGAGAGAAAGACTTCGAGACCAACCTAGGGTCAACGGAAGTCAAAGGCTTTGTTGAGAAGCCAGGTAATCGGACGGCTGTGATTGTCCCGACGAGGGTGAGGAAACGACAGGTGGATGATCCGACGGCGAAGAGGCTACGGACAGAGCTGAAGAGTAAGAGGCTGTTGGTGAAGGTGACAGCTAAGACCAAGGTAGGATTGGCTGTGGGCAGTCGCAAGATTGTTACTGTAGGAGCTAGCGTCAGATGTGGAGGCGTTAGGTTACAGACGCTTGACTCGCAAATGGCCAAGTGCACCATCAAAATGCTTAAATGGTACGTACCGATTATTTAATCAAAAACTTGCTCCAATTAACTTTAGATAAAATCATTGACGAAGCCATTTGATTGGATTGCAGGATCATATTGCGTTCATGAATCATGATGCAACGGTGTCTCTCAAGTCTCAAATCAAAACCATATGAGTTATACGTGGAATTTGTATGAACTTTTACGTTTAACTTGTCAAATACTGATGCGACCATTTTTCTTATTGTAACACATTAATATACATACACTCATGCATATGATCATTGTTAATTAGTGATTTGTGTTATTTCTTTGGCATCTGAAGTTCCCAAATTCTCTTCAATGTACAAATTAAGTTTCAATTATCAAATTGTTGAGCCATAATTCTACGTATGACATTGTGAAAATTACAAGACATAGATTAAGGTGATGAATGCTATAGACGTACGTATACTTCTGATCTGATTACAAATAAAATGTAAGCCAAAAAAAAGAAAGAAACAATCGGTTAATTGATCATTTACGTAACTCAAATGGTTAATTCTGCTATTTTGGGACAAAAGGACATTCTATGATGATCATTGTAGGGAGGAGAAGCAGTATCGAGTAGCGTTATATACAACCGCATTTGTTTCAAACATACGATCAAATTTTTGTCGTTCGGTACGCGTGCAACAACAACAACAACAACAAAAAAAAAAAAAAAAAAAAAAAAGAAACGAAGGGGACAGAAATAAATATAATAATGTTTTGGACAAGAGAACGCTATTATGCGCGTTTGTTAGAAACCAAATTAAGCAAATCCACCAAATTACAATTTGCCAAAAATACCGTATGTGTTCGAACATCTCAACTAGAAAAAAAATTCTTAGAAAAAAAATCAATCAATTCCTGTAATACGATCTGTGTCTACAACCTCGAGAGGAATTGTATGAGTATAATAGATTATAATTCAAATTCCAAAACGCTGTGGGTAAAGTTGAAGTGGTGGGAAAATGGAGCAATTTCGAGAGATAGGAGAGGTATTAGGAAGCATTAAAGCGTTAATGGTGTTCAAGGACAACATTCAAATCAACCAACGTCAATGCGCTTTACTACTCGACCTCTTCACCGCGGCCTACGATTCAATTTCCGAATCCATGCGATCTAATCTACGTTTCAAAGAGAAGAACACTAAATGGAAGATTCTAGAACAGCCCTTAAGGGAGCTTCTATTGGTGTTAACAGAAGGGGAGGCTTATGTTAGGATGTCTTTAGAGCCTAAAATTGGGTTTTGGGCTAAGGCTATTATGCTGCATTGCAATAGAGATTGCACAGAGCTTCACATACATAACTTGCTCTCTTGTCTACCGATCATCATCGAGGCTATTGAGACAGCGGGTGAGGTTTCAGGGTGGGATGAAGAAGAAATGAGCAAGAAGAAGTTGGTGCATTCTAACAAGTATATGAAGCAATGGAATGACTCTCAGATGTTTACCTGGAAGTTCGGGAGAGAGTATTTGGTGACAGAGGAATCCTGCAACCGGTTCGAGAGTGCTTGGACAGAGGACCGTTGGATTTTGATCAAGGAGCTTCAGGAGAAAAAGCAGCCCGGTTCAAGCAAACACGACCGGAAGATGGCTGATTTCCTTTTCAAGAAACTGGGAGATGGAAACGAGTGTCCCAAGCTGTTTCCGTCTTCTCTTCTGGTCAGCGCGAAAGATTACCAAGTGAAGAAAAGATTAGGGAGTGGAAGTCAGTACAAGGAGATTACCTGGTTAGGCGAGAGCTTTGCGCTTAGGCATTTCTTTGGGGATATCGATGCTTTGCTCCCTCAGGTTACTCAACTGCTATCTCTTTCACACCCAAACATTGTATATTACCTCTGCGGATTCACAGATGAGGAGAAGAAAGAGTGTTTCTTGGTCACAGAACTGATGAGTAAAACACTAGGTACACACATCAAAGAGGTATGTGGTCCGAGGAAAAAGAACACTCTCTCCCTCCCTGTAGCGGTTGATCTCATGCTTCAGATAGCTTTGGGTATGGAATATCTCCACTCGAAGAAAATATACCACGGAGAGTTGAATCCATCAAACATTCTTGTCAAACCAAGAAGAAGTTACCAATATGGAGATGGGTATCATCTGCACGGGAAGATTTTTGGGTTCGGGTTGAATTCTGTTAAAGGGTTCTCTAGTAAAAGTGCTTCTTTGACGGGTCAGAATGAGAGTTTTCCATTCATATGGTATTCCCCGGAAGTTCTAGAGGAGCAAGAACAGAGCGGAACTGCAGGAAGCCTCAAGTATACTGATAAATCTGATGTGTATAGCTTCGGGATGGTTTGCTTTGAGCTTCTGACAGGTAAAGTGCCATTTGAAGATAGCCACCTGCAAGGAGATAAGATGAGTAGAAACATTAGGGCTGGGGAGAGACCACTTTTTCCATTTCATTCACCTAGATTGATTACAAGCCTGACAAAACGATGCTGGCATGCTGATCCGAATCAGCGTCCAACATTTTCATCGATAAGCAGAATTCTCCGGTACATCAAACGGTTTATAGCCTTAAACCAGGAATGTCATAGTAGTAGCCAACAAGACCCGCCCATTAATGCTTCTTCTCCTGTGGATTACTGCGAGATCGAGACAAAACTATTGCAGAAGCTTTCATGGGAAACAACAGAGATAACTCAAGTTTCACAAGTTCCTTTTCAGATGTTTGCATATAGAGTTGTGGAACGAGCAAGAACTAGTAAGAAAAACAACATGGAGACATCTGAATCGGGTAGTGAATGGGCTTCGTGTAGCGAGGACGAAGGTGGAACAGGATCAGATGAGCAGGAGAAGGAAAGAAGATTGTCAATATCAAATGATGTAGGAGGTATGGTGAGCAAGAAGAAGCATGTTTCAAAACTGGTGAAAAGAGCGTCTGGCCTGAAACCAATAAAAAACCCAGGTGAGATTATCACAGAGGCTCTCTCCCATACATGTGTTACATAATTTCTACAGAAAGGAATAAAAATGATACTTGCCATTTTTGGATTTTGTGTTCAGGAACTCCGAGAGGGAAATCACGGCATCCGCCACTAAGCCCATGTGGGCAAAGCATGAGAACAAACTCAGAGAGTCAACTGATACTGATAAGCCCAAAGATAAGAAGATCAAACTCTGGTCATGCCTCAGACTCTGAGCTTTCATAGTCTGCAGGACAAACACACAAAAATTTAACATACATACATGCTGTATAAATCAAAAGAACAATGTACTAAGTGCTCCAAAACGATAAATTATCTAAGGGAAAATTCCTACAGATAGGGCAGGCTTTATATAGTTACTTCAGGCTGGTGACCCCTTGTAGATTCAGTCGCTACACTATATCATCTTAAGGAAACAATCATAAGAAGCAAATTATTGTATACTAGGCGTGATGTTTTCTATAGTGTGTCAAATCACAAAAAGAGAATAAAGGATGCATGTTATATAACACAATGCTCCATGGATCTAAAAAGCGAAAAGCATCACTTCATATTATTCAACTTAGAGTTTGGAATTTTGATTCCAGAACATCAAAAAGAAGGGAACAATGAAAATTGAATTCCGAATATGTCATCTACTCAAGGGCGTTCATAGATATATTATAGAATCACACTCACTGTATCACTCTCTCTCTCTCTCAATCTATCAAAAAGTTCGTTTTCTCCAATTAAATAATTTTATTTTGAAAAAGAGGGAAGATCCATACTCTCCACCAGCGACTAGAGAGACTTGCAGATGCTGAGGATGGCGTCGTTCGGAGCCTCGCCGTTTTCAATACCTCCGCCGGATAAACGATCGTCCAAACCGCCGCGGATTCCGTCACATCCTCCGACGCTTTTGTGTCAATGATTATTTGTGTGATTACCAGAAAGTCCCTCGTTTTTTAATATTTACTGCTTTTTTTTTTTTTCTTTCCGAGTATTATACTTTTCTATTTATATATTTACTTTTTTTTTCCATAAAATGACATAATTTTCTGATAAACTAGTTGAGAGAGACTAGTAGTGTGATTAACGAACGAACTTATTTAAGTAAACCAATACAGAAATTGTAAAGAGTGGTAGCTTTGATTCAACATACAGAAAATAAAAATAAAAATAAATGATTGCTTTATACTGAATTCCGAATTGTGCTCGAAGAAATTTGGGGTTTCGTTGATTTATTTAATAAACCATGATTATCTCTAGAGGTTTGCATCGGCACAGCATACTTAAACTTTATAATTAAATATACACACGTCTTCTTTGATGTAAAACGACGTTTTCTTCTTTTTGGGATAATGGTTCGAGTTTCGAAAAATCAACATGGAGTGTCGTTTTATGACTTTATTAGTTACAGATAATACCCTACTGAATTGACAAATTTAACCGATGCTTGTAAGCAAGTGGAGTTTGTATACAAATAATTTACAGCTAGTTTCCTGTAACATCATCCGTCATTGTCACCCTATTAAAAAAAAAAAAAAAAACAATGCAACAACTAAAATACATTTCTAAACTTTTCAGATGATGTAACACAGAGAATTTGAATTTCTTAAAAAAATAAATCGACTATTTAATAAAACGTTAATTTATGAAACTCAACAAACAAACAAAAGTCTCCACCAAAAGAAAAAACAAACAAAAGAAAGTAGTGAGCTATTAGGAATAGAATACAAATCAAGTTATGAGCACGTCTTGGGAGCATGGCACACACCATCTACTTAATTTGACAAAATAAATCCTCCATCGTCATGAGAATAAATGTGTAACTACTAACTACTATAGTTCAAGAGTACTGTACACAAAATCAAGAACTAATATTGGCATTTAAATTGGAATTAGTTTTATACTTCCTCTGTACTAGAATAGATGATGTTGTAGGATTTTATTTTGTATCAGAAATAATGATTTTATGTATACTTTAATCAATTAATGATAAAAAATTGCAAATTTCAAGAATCATTGAATGAGAATTTAAAAATTTGATAAAATACTATTGGTTAATAATTATAAAAATATGTTATTATAAATAAATAATACACTTATTGCTATACATTAAATGTTATATTTGATTTATGTAAAAATCCTAAAACATTATCTATTGTAATACAGAGGGAATATATCTTTATAGAAATCTTGGTTAGAGTTAGAGTTAGAGTTCAAATAGTAAATGTAAATAAATACATACAGTATTTGGTTGGTCGTCACGTTATCTCTTGGTCAACTTGACCTGGTAAAGACCTCTTAATTTAAATAATACTACTAGTTGAGATTATCTATGTCTGAATATCGAATCTTAAAAATTGCCAAAGTCGGTTGTCTTCTTCTGCTATCCTTAAAGCTCTCTCTCCCTCTGAACGTATATATTCAAACTCCATCGCCGATCTTCTTCTTTTTTATTTAATTTACTCCCAGAGTCCCAGTACTAGAGAGTAGATTAAGATTCCCCGGGAAACGAAGCAAAGTGCAAGAGAAAGCAACAGTATTTTTTTCTTCCTCCTTTAAGCTTTCCACTAGTTCAAACTCTTTTGGACATTATTTATTTAAAATCACTCTTGAAATTTTCAAAAGGACTCTTTCTAATTTACTTTTTTTAAAAGAAAGGCTTTGTGAATTCATTCATTCTCACCAATTTGCCCCCAAAAAAAAATTCCCCTTTCTTCGAAGGTACGTTTGTTTTTTCCTCTTTTGATTATCAATCAAATCTACTCCCGTTGGAATGTTGAACTGCTGATTGAATTAGAGAAATATATGTTGGTTAATTCGGATTGTTATTATTGTTTCAGTTGCGGTTAAACACAAGCAAAACCCTAGAGAAGCTTTGTCTTCGTCGGAGAAGAAAGACAAAACTCCGATGAGGACAAGCGGTGACAATTTCGGAGCAGATGCTGTTTCAACAAGACCTGACGAAGACAGAGAGATTAAAAAGGAGCTCAATGATTCTTCTTCGAGCCCGTTGAGAAATCGCCAAGACGATTCAAATTCACGACCTGGGGGTTCTCAGAGACTCGTCAAGGAAGAGACTGATTCTGATTCTTCTCTTAAGAACAAACCTATTCACTACACAGATCAACAACAAGCCGAGCTTCTCAGGAAACTTGATTCTATTAAAGATCATCTTCTCCGTGGTGGACCTAACGCTAATGCTAATGTGGTTGATCAGCCACCACCACCAATGGGTTTCCATCCTTCTTACTACCATCCATATCCATCTTATGGAATGTATCCTACCACGAGTCATGTTCCACCGTCGCCTTTTATAGACCCTTATGCATTCCCTATCCATAGGAAACCTCAACACTTTTATCCTCATTACCCTAATCAGATGCTGCCTCGTCCTCCTCCTCAAGGTCAGTATGTTGATATTGGTCCTGATCTATTTGACCCACAGTTACAGGATCCTAGATTCTTTCCTCCTGCTACACCTACTAGGTACGCTGATGTCCCATATAGCCCTGTTGTGCACCACCATAATGACAATATGGCTACTTTTAGTCCACATGCTGGTGTTCATCATCACACTAGGTGGCCTAGTGAAATTGATTCTGATTCTGGTGGTGCTGCCTTTGCTCGTGGTTATGTCCAGAAAGCTGTCTCAGATTCTGATTCCCGTCGTTGCCATCCTTTAGCTGGCGGTGCGCCTTTTATTGCTTGTCACAATTGCTTTGAGCTGCTCTATTTGCCTAAGAAGAAGCTTCTTGGTCAGGATAGGCAACAAAAGCTGCAATGTGGTGCTTGTTCTGAGGTTATCAGTTTCAAAGTTGTTGATAACAAGCTTGTTTTCTCCTCTTCTGCCCTTGATGATAGAAGTGCACCAACCGCAGTGGTAGATGATTATCCACTTAAGGATGAGGACCCAAGAATACACCAGGAAATGAAAAGTGTCCATGCTGTATCGCCTAGTGAACACTCAGAAGATGAAGAAAGAGCAAGCATTTCTAGTGAACCACAGAAAGAGGTTGTCAAGTCTGTTCGCCGCAGAGCACAAGGCGCTAAAGTTCCTCCTCCACCTCCTCCTGAAAATTCTAATCTTCTTGAGCTCTTTGAGTATTCTAATGTAAACCGAGCTGCAATCACTTCTTACGGAATGGCTCAGTTAGGGTACAATAAGCAAGAATCCTACGCGAAACAAGACTCGCTGAAACCAGAATCAGTAGCTACCGAGACAGATGTTTCTTATAATGACTACTATAATAACACTGGGGTGTCTGAAGATTCAAGTATCACAAAAACCAGCAAAGAAGAGAGCAGACCAAGAAACAGAAAACAGAGTAGTGAGTACGGTTACCCAGATAAAATCATCTCTAACGACCAAGACAACGAGCAGTTAGAGGTTTGGGTGAATGGTCATCTGATACCGGAAGATCTGGTTATCAGTGCTGAGAAACAAGCTGGACCAGTTCAAGCTGGCAAGTACTGGTATGTTTTGGTCACAATTTGATTTATTTACGAGAAAAGATTGATCAGTTGCTGAAGGGATCATCTTTATGTTATGTATCTGATTAGGTATGATTATCGTGCTGGGTTCTGGGGAGTGATGGGAAACCCTTGTCTCGGTATAATTCCAGTAAGAACATTCTTCACTGATCTTCTATTGATTTTACTTTCAATCTATGGTTTCTCTGTTTCTTGTGACTTTGTTGTATCGGTGCTTGATGGAGAGTAATTGGTTGATGCAGCCATTCATCGAAGAGTTCAGTCGTCCAATGCCAGATAACTGCGGTGCAGGAAACACGAGCGTGTTTGTGAACGGAAGAGAGCTTCACGAAAGAGATCTTGAGTTACTTTCAGGGAGAGGACTTCCTCGAGGCAAGAACCGTGCTTACATTGTTGATATATCAGGAAGAGTTCTTGATGGAGACTCTGGTGAAGAACTTAAGAGTCTTGGCAGATTAGCTCCAACGTAAGGCACAACACAAGTCTTTGTAGTAAAGTCTTATATCAAAACTTTTAGTTGATGATTTTGGGATATATTAACTCATTTGTTGAAAACTGAATCAGGATTGACAAGGTTAAGCATGGATTTGGCATGAGAGTTCCAAGATCATTAGTGTCATGAAAAGCTTCTTCATCAGCTTGATTCAGACTCTATGGTGCCAATCTTCGATTACAGTGTATATTTTGTGCTTGTGGTATATATATAACACATCCTTGCTTATATGCTAACCCATAACTTGTGTTCATTTCTGTTTCTATATCGTTCCATCTTTGTTTTTGTTTTGGTGTTAAAGTTAAAGATAACCATGTGGAATTCTTTTACTTCTTTTTTTGTGATCTGGTTGATGTAAATTGATCATTTTTTATTGTGGTAATCTTTTGGAAAATATGACAGAAGATATAGATCTGTTCCAGGCTGTACCTGACCGTTTTCAAGAAAAAACAGAGAGACAGTGAAATACAAAATCAACTCTTCAAGTAAGACGGGTCCACGTAGCCGAGATTGAAGCCCATTGAATAATTTAGTCACTATGGGCCTCGTGGTCGTGGTAGTGGTGTCCCATGCGTAGTTTAACTACAGTATTTCTTAAATTTATTATAAAAAGATTCTAGATAATGTTGATACGAAGTTTAAAAACAAAAAATTATCATGACAAATTTGTAAGCATAAACTAGATAATAACTTGTATACTAGCACACACACACAAGGAGTTTTTAGGTGCAAGGCTGTGCGAGATCTCTCTATCTTTATTCTTTAGACTTTAGTTGGAAAAAAAGAAGAAGGAGAGAGGTCTCTATCTATCATTTGCTCCTAATCAATGAATACTGTAGGACCATTCCGAAGTGACATCTATTCTTATCAGATTTTCGTTTAACAGTTTTGTACTTTCCTTCAAATCTGTGTTATTTTATATACTTTCTTTAAAAAAATCGATAGACAGTACAAAATACAAAACTGAATCACATAATACTGTTCATTACAAATAAAGATTACTTTACTCAATATTTTAATGTCTTAGAATTATGCCATGGGTTCTATGCATTTTTTTTTTCGAGTTACTGGAAATAATTAATGCTCCTAATATTAATGGCTTAATCATTGCTTAAAGAGACAAAACATACAATCGCTTCACAATTTGTATCTTAAAAAACAATTAAGGAGGCCTAATCATTAGAGGTTTCTTTGTTCTGAATCTCTCACCACAAATCTCTTTAATTAAGCCACGACCGACATAACAAAGTAGATTCAATTCTTACAATCAAGCAAACAAACAAAAAAAACTCGAGATAAATTGTAGTATAGTTTTTGAAAGAAAGGAAAAAAGGAAAAACAGAGTCCGCTCTGTCTTTTATTATTTACAAAGAAGTTCATCGCTTTCAACGCCAACCAAAAAACCTCCAAGAAAGCTCAATTATTATTATCAGAAAACAGAGTGATCTAATATAATCATTAGAATGGATTCAATAAGGTTGTTGTCTAAGAACATGAAGATCGAAGGAAACCCATTTGGTTCTTCTTCTTCTTCTCACCAACGCAATCAAATCTTCCTCAAATCCGTCGCTTTCTTACTCTTGATCGGTCTCGCTTACCGTTTTATCGTCACTAACTCCCCCGTCTCTCCGGTTACCCAAGTTCAAGCCCCGCCGGAAACTCCTTCCGGTCTCACTTCCTTAGCTCAACCTCCAGCCTCCTCAGGAAACATCACCACTCCCACCATTGCTTCTCAAAATGGTAAAGAGAGATTCTTTTTTTCAATCATCAGTCATTAATTAGTCCCAGATTCAATTGAGTAAGATTCAAGCAACGTCGATGAAATTGGGTTTTTTTCTTTACCCTAAATTTAGCCAAAAAGGATTGATTTTTTCTTTTTGTTGGGATTATGCTCACCGTTGTAGTTAGCAGCAAATGTGATATCTTTACTGGAAACTGGGTACCAGACCCATCAGGTCCAGTCTACACCAATGTCACTTGCCGTCATATCCAAGATCACCAGAATTGCTTGAGCAACGGACGCCCTGATGTGAACTACCTTCTTTGGAGATGGCAACCACGCGACTGCGATCTCCCAAGGTTTAATCCTGAGCAATTCCTCCAACAAATGAGGAACAAATGGTGGGCTTTTATCGGTGATTCCATCTCTCGCAAC
The DNA here is from genome assembly GCA_023657505.1 of Camelina hispida. Lineage (NCBI taxonomy): Eukaryota > Viridiplantae > Streptophyta > Magnoliopsida > Brassicales > Brassicaceae > Camelina > Camelina hispida. The sequence continues at coordinate 429,398 of CP094631.1, forward strand.
CATGTTCAATCCCTCATCTGCATTCTCTCTCAGGTAGAAGAAGTAGAGGAAGTATACCATGACAAGGAATACAGATCCAAGATTTGGAGATTCCCTTCTCACAACTTCACACTCTCAGTCATTTGGTCTCCTTTCCTTCTTAAAGCTGAAACCTTTGAGAACCTCGATGGTGTTTCCTTCTCTGACATTCAACTCCACCTCGACATGTTAGACCACACTTGGACTGATCAGTACTCCAATTTCGACTACGTTGTCATCTCCGGCGGCAAATGGTTCCTCAAAACTTCAATCTTTCATGAAAACAACACTTTGTCCGGATGCCATTACTGCCAAGGGAAGAACAATCTCACCGAGCTCGGTTACCTCTACTCGTACAGGAAAGCGCTACGTTTGGTTCTAGACTTTGTCGCTGAACCAACCCATAAAGCTCAGGTTCTGTTCAGGACAACAACACCTGATCATTTCGAGAATGGGGAGTGGAATACTGGTGGTTTCTGTAACCGAACAATGCCTATTACAGACAGCAGCCAAGGAGAGATGAAGAGCGAGGATGTGTCGATGCGTGATATCGAGCTGGAAGAGTTCCATAAGACAACAACAACATTACAACAACAAGCCAACATTGGATTACTTGACACAACTTCAATGTCGCTTCTCCGGCCAGATGGACATCCCGGACCGTACCGGTATCCTAATCCTTTCGATGGGGTGAAGAGCAAAGAGGTGAGTCATATTCAAAACGATTGTCTTCACTGGTGCTTACCCGGTCCGATTGATTCATGGAATGATCTGATGGTGGAACTGATGCTTAACCGGGAACGGCACAGATGACGGATGTCAAAAGACGTAAATAGCCTCCACTTCGCGTGCTATTTATTATTATTGTTTGTTGTATTGTAATTAGTTTGTTCGTTTTTTTTTGATGTGGGATATATAGAAACGCCGTGTCGTTCGTTTTACAAAATTCAAATAAGTTATTAGTTATGCAAATATATACAAATATTATGCAAAAAAGTATAGTTATTTTGTACTAAAAAATACAATTCAACTGGAAAAAAGTCATGAAAAACTATTTAAATAGAAAAGAAAAGCATGTATAAGAAATATTTTATACAATACAGTACTTTAAACGACTTTAAGATAAGAAATATTTCTTGACTATCAACAATGAAATGTTAAGAGTATGAAACCACAAACCCCTTTTCTAAAGGGGTTTGATTTATGATTCCTTGACTATCAACAATCAAATGTACATTGCTACATATAGCATGGAGGTTGCAGAGATATATACTAAATCAAAGAGATTACGTATAATCAAGGAGATATCCTATATCAAAGCGATTACACACAATCAAATTTAACAGTATAATCTAAATATGGGATTGAGTATCTCATTCCTAACATAAACCTCCCACCATTTGATAATTTTATCATAGTCATAGTCACAATGTCTATGATATAACTAGTCATCTTTCCCATCGGACGGTTCACATTAAGCTACAAAATAAATTATATTAGTTCATTTTAGACCTCATGAAGTGAAAATCGATTTGTACATAACAACAAAGTTTGTGCACTTTTCATTTATAACCAATTAAACCACATTATCTCTGCTATCCTAAACTAAACTCTGTTCTAAGCTTTAAATGAAAAAATGAAGGACGTGACAGTACGCTTGGGATATGCATGCTTTTATAAAATTGTTCACTATTTTTTCGGTATCAGCTTTTATAAATTGTTATAGAGCCTAGAGGCCCAGTATATTAATTTTTCACCTTCCAATCGTAATATCGTAATCGACTTATCGTACCAAAACTTTAACTGACCAAACCCCTAATAGCGTCCACACAAAACGAACCAAAAAAGAACCAAAAAAGAAGGAAATTCCCAAAGAACTTGTAGCTATAACCACGAGCATGATCTATAAAGAGACTACGTACGTACCATAAATGAAAGGAGTGAGCATAAATATTTCTCAAGAAAACAAGAAACCAAGAAGCATCCTTTAATTTCACAATCTTGAATATTGCTGTTAATGGCGGAAGCACATACTCCACATATAGCAATCATACCGAGTCCGGGAATGGGTCACCTCATCCCATTCGTCGAGTTAGCAAAGCGACTCGTTGAGCACCACTTTTTCACCGTCACATTGATCCTCTCCGGTGAATCTTCTCCATCTAAGGCACAACGATCCGTACTCAACTCCCTCCCTTCCTCCATAGCTACCGTCTTTCTCCCTCCCGGCGATCTTTCCGATGTTCCCTCGACTGCACGAATCGAAACTCGGATCATGCTCACCATGACTCGTTCCAATCCAGCGCTAAGGGAGCTTTTCGACTCTTTATCAGCGAGGAAACGTCTCCCGGCGGTCCTCATCGTCGATCTATTTGGTGTGGATGCGTTCGACGTGGCCGTTGAGTTCCACATGTCACCATACGTTTTCTATGCAACTACTGCCAACTTCTTGTCATTTTGTCTTCACTTGCCTAAACTAGACGAAACGGTGTCGTGTGAATTTAGGGACTTAACCGAACCGGTTCAATTTCCCGGCTGTGTCCCCATAACCGGTAAGGATTTGGTCGATCCGGCTCAAGACCGAAACGACGACGCATACAAATGGCTTCTCCACAGCGCCAAGAGATTGAGAGAAGCTAAAGGGGTTCTAGTCAATTCCTTCTTCGATCTAGAGCCAAACGCTATAAAGGCTTTACAAGAACCGGGTCCTGATAAACCACCGGTTTACCCGATTGGGCCGCTGGTTAACACAAGTTCATCTGATGTTAACGTGAAAGACGAGTCCGAGTGTTTGAATTGGCTAGACAACCAACCATTCGGCTCAGTTCTATATATATCATTTGGAAGCGGTGGAACACTTACGTTAGAGCAGTTCAATGAGCTTGCTCTTGGTTTAGCAGACAGTGAAAAAAGGTTTATTTGGGTCATACGAAGTCCAAGCGGAATAGCTAGTTCGTCGTATCTCAATCCACACAGCCAAACCGACCCATTTACGTTTTTACCACTTGGGTTCTTAGACCGAACCAAAGAAAAAGGTCTAGTGGTTCGGTCATGGGCTCCACAGATTCAAATCCTGGCTCATCCATCAACATGTGGGTTTGTAACACATTGTGGATGGAACTCGATCCTGGAAAGCATCGTAAACGGTGTACCGCTAATAGCATGGCCTTTATTCGCGGAGCAAAAGATGAATGCATTGCTACTCGCGGAGGACGTTGGAGCGGCTCTAAGAGTGCTTGCGGGTGAAGATGGGATTGTAAGGAGGGAAGAAGTGGTGAGAGTGGTGAAGGAACTGATGGAAGGAGAAGAAGGTAAAGCCATAGGGAATAAAATGAAAGAGTTGAAAGAAGGACTTGTTACAAGAGCCTTGGGAGATGATGGCTTCTCCACCAAGTCATTTAGTGAACTTTTGTTAAAGTGGAAAGCCCACCAGCGAGAAATCAACCAAGACACGTCCCATTAAACTTACATTCTCCGTATATATATGGACCATATCAAAATGCTTCAAAATATGCATTACGCTTTAAAGGAGCTGACTCACACCAACATATGGAATAAACTGTTTTTCTTTTTTTTTTTAACCTTGTCAGAAGAAACAATATGATTTTCGTACAAATGCTACAAATAGAAGATTCATAAGGTAACCTTCTTTTATCTGTTTACCAGATTAGGTTATCTTCAACTTCAAGTAGTTATTTAATATGATAATAAATGTGTGTATGCATTAAAAAAAAAAAAAAAATGTGTGTATGCACTTGTAATGTTTTGTATATGCAGACAATATATTGAACGATTTTATATATCACATGTCTGATTTGTATATGGGTTTGTTGTTAAGGCCCAACAATCTTTCGTAAATTTATCTTTACAACTTAAACTTATTAGATAATTGATATTGAGTCCCTTTTTTTAATGGTTGATTACAATATTTAACTTCAAATAATTAAAGGGTTCGGTTCATGGGTTTGTTTTATGAAATAACAAAAAGGTACACACAAGATGAAAACACGAGAAATACAACTAGTACTACTTCAAATTCACGAACAAAACTGCAGAATCACCAACGAATAGAGGATATATATATATATATATATGTATAGATTTCATTTTTAGAGTTGGCGATATCAACGTAATAAAGATCTTCGATGATTCTTCATCACCCAAAACCTCTCGATCTCTTCTGCTGTTCTTCCTGGAATCCTCCCAGCTATTAAATCCCACCTTAATTTACAGACAAATTAAACAAAAAAAAAAAAACACTAATCTTTAATTCACCTATGATAATCAGATATAAAAAGATTAACTAAAAAATAATAATCTAGAAAAGAAAGAATGAGAAACCTTTCACCGACAAGCTTAAACATCCTGCAAATCAAATCCTCTTCTTCTTGAGCCATTGCTATTTCTTCCCACTCAAGACTGCTCACTTCTGTTCCACGTCATCAAGTTAAAATCACAGATTTACAAAATTTACTGAAAAAAAAAAAAAAGAGAGAAAACGACGCCGTATTAAGGAGATCATGATGAGTTAAATTAGCTGAGAAAAGTTTAAGAATACCTTGATCAGAAGAAGAGGCAACAATGGTTGGATTGGTCTTGCGATGCTTCGACTTACGCTGCGTTTCCATCTATCTCAAACTTACTTTACCAAGATTTTACGATCGTACCTTGCAATTTTTATCAATCGATACGGTTTAGTACGGTTTAAGGTAGAGAGAGAGAGAGAGAGAGAAGTGGTTGTTGGATTTTGAAGGGGAAGGACATGAAAGCCTCTTCTCTATTTATAGGGAAAAAATTTTAACGACCGGTTTGGTCGGTTTCCACATTAAGGAATCAGGTAAGATGTTTGTATTACCGTACTTTTATTTTTCCTTAAAATCGGATTTAACTCTTAAGAATCTTAAATATATATCATTCTTATTAATCAAATTGCAACTTATGATGGGTGACAGAGTAATACTATATACTATACTATATGCCACAGTATAATGGCTTGAGGGATTTCGGTAATTAAGAACCAATAAGAAACATGTCTCATTACATCATTTACTCCGTCATGTTCTTGCCTAATTGCTTTTTTTTTTTTTTAAACGATGCTACTACTTGCCTAAGTTGCCTTTGACTTGACTTGATACTTAATCTATACAAACTGCATAAAAATTAAACTAAATCATGATTCAGCTAAACTAAGTTACCGAGATGTTAGTGGGTTTATGCACACGTGTATTCAGCTATAGATTTCATTTAACCACGGAAACTTTTGAATTAAAAATACAGTAATATGTATGAAAAATCGTCAATAACATGAGCGATGGTAGTATATACATGATAATAGACAAAGCACTAGAATAATCACTTAATTTTTTAACATTTATTATGGACTCCAAATCTCCAATCTATTATTATACAATTTTCATATGAAATAAATTCTCAATTTAATGAAATATATTGTTAGAACTATCAAAAAGAAGAGTTGAAAGTTTGTTAGGGTTGAATGTAAAAAATGAATTTGTAAACGTCGACTTGTGGATATTCCCCAATTAATTCTCACATCGCAAATTTTATTACAATGCTTTTTTTTTTTGTTCGGTTTATTGTATTTATCTCTACATTACTTAAAAAAAAAAAAAAAAAAAAAAAAAAAAAAAACAAAAAAAAGGTTGAGAGAGCAGCAACGTACTACTCTGATTACTGAACAAACTATGCAGTTGCAACTGAACATGACACGTGGATTTTTTAATTTGTTGGGACCATCGCATGATTCATGACGCTGCCTTCTTGATGAGAGTCTTCGCTCGACGCTTCCTTTTTTTTTTTTTTTTTTTTCGTTTTTTTAATAATAAGTTCCCTTAATTTTGTTACATTCTTTGAGTTTGTTTAGCGAATTATGAAGGAAACCATAAGATTAAATTGTTGGGACCATTGCATGATGATTTATGGGCGCATCCATTTTTTCACATTTATAAAAGTTAACCTTGATAAATTTTACACTTGTTTCAGTTCGCAATGAATTTTTACGAATGTACACAGAGATCATTAAAGATATACAAAAAGAAAAGAAAAAAAAAAAAAAAACAGTTTATACTAGCATTAAAAAGAGTTGACATTGAAATAAATACTACCAAATTCCGAAAACATTCGAGCTTTTAAAAAGTTTACATTATCAGACGGTAATGAAACAGAAACACATACTTATAACTTTCTTTATGACAACATTATGATCTCACCAAAATGTTTTATGCGAATAATCCACTAAAATAATCAGTATATGAATTATAAAATTTGAAGTGCTAAGGATATCTCAAGCTTTTCTAATATGCTTTTAAAAGTTGTAGCTGGGGGAATCCATTAGCCAGAGATATATTTCTTTTTAAGCCCTCTCTCAACACATGTTCTTTCGAATCATCCATCCTCTTTAAATTACTTTTTTTTTTTTCTCAAATACAGCCCTGTCTAAGACTGAGCCGTCACCGAGGCTTCGAGTTATATACATCAACTATTTGCAAGTTGGAACTTAAAGGTAAAAAAGCAAACAAGAAACACACATAGAGAAACAAGTTTTACAACCTAGATAGATTATTGAATCGAACCAAACTCAGATTTCCAGTTACGTTTCAAAAGAAGTTTACTTTTTGGTCAGACCATCAAGTCGAATAAAGGACTACTAGCACATAAGTAGTGAATAATCTTGTACAACCTACGACACATTTGTTGCTAACTATTCGACTTGATGTATATAATAACTATTCGATCCTCACTAACAATGATAGAAGTGCTAGTGGGTGAGTTTCGTTTCTATCACCAGGGTCTGCCTTTTCCTCCAATCCGGCGTGCAAGCTCAAAGTCTCTCCTCACTGATATGAACAGACAAATATATGTATCAGCATATTATATATGATTTTTCAGTAAGTAATGGTTCACAGGGATGCACAAGTATGACTGTGATTTTCTAAATTTAGACTGAAAAACTGTCTTATTTAGGAGTACTTACTTAGAGTAACACGTTTTGCATGGATAGCACAGAGCATTGAATCTGAGAACAATCCAATCAAGTAATCTTCTGCCGCCTGCGCAAACAAATTCACCATTACATATGTGTGGCTCTCTATATATATATAGCTATATTCATACATTCATATTAAGAAATAATATAAAGGATTAGGCACCTCTTGAAGAGCCACAAGAGCTTCAGCTGTCCAACGAGAGATTTGAGGAGGGGCCACCGCATTGGTTATACTTCTCACCTGGTAAAGCCAATGTAAATTAACTAGTATGATTGGAACAGAACACAAATCAGCATTTGGCAAATCAGGTTAGTTACAGAAACATATGGTTCTGGGTGGGTCTATGAGCCAGAGCAACCTCTCAAAGACAAACTAGATTTACAAGCTCCTCTTAAATGGAGGGTTTCTCTAAACTGTAGTTCAAAATGCTATATATCACTATGTTCACTGCACTGATGGTGAGAGACAGGATCCATGTTGAAAAAAAGAAACAAGTACCACAATTATATAAATAACCAAGTAGATTGAAATTGTAGAATCAGGTTGTAAATGCTAAAAAAAAACGGATGCATACACACTAGTACTAAAGAGCAAAGAGAAAGAGAGAGAGAAAAAAACTGACTTGTCTGATAAAACTAGCAGCAGGAATAAGAAGGCTAGTGCTCTTCTGATAATGGCGAATCTCTCTGAGAGCAACGGTTCCTGGCTTGAAACGGTAAGCCTTCTTTTTTTGTGAGCCTACCGAAAGAACAAGAAGAAGAGTAAAAACACAAATAGAAAGACAAGTCCTGCTTTCTAATGTTCTGATTTCTGAGTGATATATAAATGACTAACCTTGTGACCTACTACCATATCTGGTTCTCTTAGCCCCTTTCTTCCCAGACAAAAAAAAAAAAACAAAACAAAAATGAGAACAAAAAAGATGAGCTCAAGGAAATCAAAAGGGCCAAAAAAAGAAAAGCTCACTTTTGTAGCAGGTGAAGTTGCAGCAGCAGGCGTTGCTGCAAAATGTTACAAAAGGAAGGATCAATAAAAAATTCACACACACCACAAACAAACAAACAAACAAACAAGGGGAAAAAAAAAAACGAACTTGGTTGAGCAGCATCATCTTCTTCACCATCTTCGGCTCTTGTTGGCGGTGTCTGCAATTTCGATTGGTTACAACAAATTCGAAAAATAATCTAAAAGGACAAATTTTGGAATCTGAAAATCGAAAAGCCCTAAAAAGAGAAATAAAGATGGCAATATACCGCACTGGGACCAGCCTCCTGAGAAATTGAAGCAGCATCTACAATTTTTCAGATGCGAAATCAAAATCTAGGGTTAACAGCCAGATAAGTTGAACCAAAATTAAAAAAAAAAAAAAAAAAAAATCCTAAAGGGTAAAGTAATACTAGGAAGCAGATGATGATTTACCAGTAGGATTACGAGGTTGGGACCTGGCAGCGTTATGCTTGGTTCTCGCCATCAATTATTACTACTGCCGTATACACAAAATCGATCAATTAGGGTATCAAATCCCCCAAAATTAGATAAGAGTAATGTGGGATTGGGGGGGAGAAACTCACCTGACGAGAAGAACTAGAGAGGATTTGTGTGTATCTCTTTCTCCCGCTCGCTCCACACGAAATTATTTGGTTTTCCCGCTTGACCCCTCCAAAATAATTTTGAATGTTTATTTTTTAGAGAGACTCAACTAGTCAAGAAGAAGATAAAGAGAGAGAGTCTCCAGAAGAAAATATATTATTTGCAGTCTAAAAACTGCTACTTCACAGAGAAGTTCCGTCTACCGTCATTCCTTATTTACCCCTTTTGTGTGTGTTTTTAACCATTTGGGGTAATACCAATTCAAAATTTTTTAACATTTTAAAAGTAATTGATATCCACTTTTACACCTCTAACAACGGTCAAGAGATCTGGACCGTTTAATTTCATCAAGTAAATTGCAACAACTGTGAGAGATCGGACGGTCATTAACCTTAATCTAAACGGTCAGTTTGAAAGATTATTATGTGGGACCGGGGTGATCTCTTATGGAGAAGATTCTCTGACAAATTCTCAAGAACCTATTTAGAATGGTGGTGGAGAAGATGTTGGCTCCTTTTTAAATGGAGCAGAAGCAGCAGGCAGATCATGCCAACTTTGATTGATGATCTAACTACTAGACAGTGACATTTATAGGTTACCATATGCTTGCTTGTTTGTGGAGGTGATAGAATCTGCTCTGTTCTCAGTACAGCGTTTTTTGGTGGTCCTTGTTTGAGTATTCTATGCAGAGAAGAAACAAAAGAGGAAAAGAGAGTTTTTGGTGTTTTTTTTAAAATGAGGTTTGTTCGTATTACGAAAGACTTTGTCTACTTGACGGTCATGTCTCCTCTTGAAGAATGAAGTAAGTGCTCATCTTGTTTAGAGTTTTTTAATTGTGTGTTTCGGTTCTGTTCTTCTGTGTTTATGTCATCACAAATTCACAAAAGTATGCCTGGCTGGATCCTTAGTCTGAAACAGAGTAAGAAGACCTCAGACGTGACATTTGGAAAATAAAAAGAGACAGGAGGAAGTAGATATAAAATGTAAATGATACGATTGCCTTTAAGATACGTTTTTTTGGGTGGGTTGTGATGACGAACTACTGATAAAACTTGAACAGAGCAATATATAGAACATAACTAGACCTAATCTAATCTCTCTATAATCTATTTGTTATCTTTTCTCTGAACAAATCTCCATAAATTACAGACAATATGAAAAACGTTTGTCATCAGAGTAAGATCCCATCTGCCATCTTCTTGTCTACATGAATTGCTTACCTCTGGTTTGTTGCTACATTCAGTTATTGCCTTAACCAAGTTTGAAAAAGCGTAATCCAAAGAGCAGGTAAGCAACTTTTAACAGTCTCCCAAGTCGGATCAAATCAGAGATTCGAAAACCTCTTCGTCCTTTTGGTTCTTGCTGCATCTTCCGCTGTTCTCTGCATAGACAGCCGCGATTGCAGATCCTACAAAACCAGTAGAAGGATGAAACTGATTTTTTGCTACAATGAACCAAAACGTTGGTAAAAACTATTCTCCGAGACGGATATACGTATATAACCATACCTCAAACTCTTGTTTTAGCATCTTAGAACCAGCACGTATAGTTTTGAGGAGAGAATCTGATCTCTTGGAGGAAAAAGTTTTGCAGAAAAGTTCATCCGGAGGGAAAAATTGAGCATGACTCAGAACAAGCACCATTCAACCTTTCCAAAGGTCTGGGTGATGATTGCTTATCAACTATATACGCATCCAAACGATCGAACATAGAGCAAGACATCTATTGGTTCTGTTCTATTAGAAACAGTTTGCTACAAGTTGGTTAGCTTAGCTTGTTACGCATACACCTTGCCAATAACACATTCTCCATACCATACCTTTTGTAAACTATATATATACATTCATATAAAAACAAAACATTCACATCATATATAAAAACAAAACATCATATATAATCTATGTACAGCTTGTTTTTTTTACAAAAATATCTACAAATAAAGCAACGGTCATTAAAACAACCAGAGAGACCAGAAGACATCTTACAATAAAAAAAAACTTCACCATTGGAAAAAATATATCTTTGAACAAGTTGACCATTCCTGAAGATATATATAGCTAGCTAGACCAAATCCGAAAGAACAAAAGAGATCCTGAAGAATAGTATATATCACATACTGGAATTGATTGATTGATTGATTCCTTGACTGATTAGATGATAATGTCTTGAGAAGCAGCCAATCTTTCAGAAACATCAGCTAAGGACTTGAGGTTACATCTGATGAGAGCTTCAACGAAGAAGCAAGTCTCATCCTTGGTGTTACCTTCAGGAACATCAACAACAAAGGATTCAATCACCATTGTCCCTGCTCTTCCCTCTATCATCTCTGGATGAACTGTCACTATCGATGAGTAATTCTGAGATAAACAAAAAGAAAATATCATTTTAATAAATTCTCTCATCTCATTTCAAACACACACACAAAACCTAAGTGTGATGATATACATATACCTTGAGTCTGTGATCACCACCAATGATTCTGATACCGAGGATGTGTTCTTCATCATCGAGAAGCTCTAACCTCTCGGTGCTTGTAGTCGCAGGAAGACCAGATTTGACATTGACTTCTCTGAGGCTGCCGATTTCAGGATCACCGATCACAGTACATCTGCTCACAAATGGTTTGTATTTCTGCGGCTGATCAAATCTACGCACCAGTGACCAAACCTAGAGATTTGCAAAAATCGTTATCATTAATTAGCTTGTCTGAAAACGAACCTAGAGATTTGGGGGAGAAATAGAAAAAAAAAAACCCTAAATCGATCAAAAATCTGAAATTGATGGAATTAAGATCAATGTTGAGAGATGGGACATTATAAGAGAGGGCTTACGAGATGGACAGGAGCTTTGATGTGTTTGACAAGAGCAGAGGTACACTGGTTCTCTCTGCAGTGATGTTTGTGTTGCGTCCGTACATACTCCACCGTCTCGAGATCTCCGTACATCGCCGTGCCGTCTTCCATCTGTCTCTCTTCTCCGATCCGATCCGATCAGAATCTCTCTCTCTCTCTCTATCTCTCTCTGTGTGTCTCTCAGAGGGAATCTGTGAAAGAGGATAAATAAATAGAAGAGAGCAAAGTAAAAAAACAAACAAAAAAGATGCGTCTGCTAAGCAAAATTAACTTTTTCTAATTTAATTTTTTTGTTATCTTCCAATAATCAATGAGCCCACCGACATAATTACTCTTTTTTTTTTTTTTTAATTGTGTGCCTAATTAACTTCTTTTTTTTTTTTTCTTTCTTAAGCTTCTTCTCCTTCACACATTTTAAAAACTTTTAAACCAAAAAAAAAAATTACAAACAAACACTAGTGGTTTTCGTTTGTTTTTAATGTAACAAAAAACAACAAAAGGTTTAAGCAAAGTGTTCTGTATGACGACGTTTTTAGGACCTAATCCGAATAAAAACAAACACTAGTGCTTAGAACAAAAAAATTTATTTTGTTTTGGTGAGGTAAGATCGTTTCTAACTTTATTGATATTTTTGTTCATTAAAAATTAAGTTTCTAGACCATAGCTAATTCATTTTTTTTAACTGATTGATACTAATTATATTCCATGGATGCAAATGTTTATTTTATCATACCATACCTATGATTTTCTTATGAATTCGTTCGTATATATTGTTTGGTATCAGCAGCATATGCTTAGATATATTCTACATAAGTTGGTCTTCTCACATTTTGAGTGTGATAGGTTTCATTTGGTCTGATTGAGTGATTCTCCATGCATAGGGTCCCATTTGTGTTGTACCATTAATTAATATAGTTCTTCTTCTTTTGTTTACCTTAAATTATAGTTGTTAAAACATTTATTGTGTCATGCTTAATGTCTAATACCACACTGTATCTTATTATTAGCTAGGAGCCTAGGATTGGCCATCAATATAGTAGTCTCATCCTATCAGCCCGTGACTGGTTCCATGTAGTTATGTACGGCATGTAATTAAGGTGTATTTTCCCTTCTAGGATGCGATGCGAAGCCCTTCTCTAGAAGAAGAAGAAGATTGCTACAAGACATCCACAATCTAATCATGAAACAAGAACTTGAATCTGACACATCTATTATGTTATATGTTGAGACAAAGTCCCTATCATACCGAATCTAAAACCATTAGTATTTTTGTTAATTTGTATTATAGTGAAGCTGCATACCCTCATAAGAAGGAAACATGAGAGACCATTAAAAAAAAAATAAAAAAAAATTCTACAATCAACCATAATTCGATATTTCGATTCATCTCCAAAAGTCTGAAGTTGCTACTCCTCCATCATTCATCTTTGATCACTATCATCAACAACGCTAATTACGCTTCCTAACCAGCAATCTATGCTTATAATTATTATAATTAGTGAATTCTACTTTTCTTTTCTTTTTTTCTCAAAAGACTCATCTTCACTTTCTTTTTTATTTCAAACCAAAAAAACATAATCACGTCTTAGATAACTCTAATTAAATGATTACATTATCTTCTAGCATGTAATTATAGTTTAAGGTTATCAGAAAGAACAATCTTTCGATCTTGTAACCATTTTAACCAACACATATAATTATAACCGGAGGTTCTCTTGTTCGTTTTGAATACTATTATTTATGCTTAAATTACAAATCTCATTAATTATCTCAAATTGACGAGACGATAAAAAGAGGGTTTTAGCTTATATAGAACGTTTTCTGCTCTAAATAATGTTTTTTTTTATAAGTTAAGTGATATATATAGGACTTAAAAGAGCGGTGGTTGATGATAATTACAGTTATCTTATCAGATAAAAATTTACCCAAAAAAACTTATCGGATAGGATCGCCTTTGGCACTATAGGCATGCAAACTTAACGCAAAAGATGACTTTTAACGTAAATACAAACTGCTCCAAGATAATAAAAACGACGATCCCTTTTTAGCGACAGCGACAATGCAGCTAAATATGGGTCAAATTAGAGAAAACTCCGTATACGTGTCACATTCCTATTGGTTTATGATCAGACATTTCCATGTTCACTTATTGTGGCATATCTTGTGAAAGTAACACGTGTAAATCTACTTTTTTGCTTACTTGGATAACTTTTTTGCCGGCCAATAGATTCTGAAATCTGTTCGAATTTACAGAAACCATTTAAAAACCCAGGGGAAGTGAAATAAAAAAGATAACGTTAGAAAGAACACACAAAATAATGTTGGAAAAAGAGATTCTTCTGATAATGCTGGAAGTAAATAATAGGGTTTATCATGTCATCAGAGTATCAGAGAGTCACACTGAAACATTCATTGTACTGGTTTAATCTAACTTTGACTGTTTCAACTTTCAAACAATTAACAAAAGAACCAAAGTTAAATTTAGATGAGCCAAACAAGGCCCAATATTTAAAGACCATCACAATATGGGCTAAATGAGTACATCAAACAAAAAGAGCTTCGGCTCATGAAAAAACTTCACAATCTTTCAAGCTTCAGCTTTACTACGTTCTTCAGCCATTCTCTTTTTGATCTCATGTGCTGCATTGAAAATCCCCATTGTTGGTTGGTTACACACAAAGCACTTCTTGTTCTTCGTGTGATGCTGCATCATTTACATAAACACAATCTCTTTAGTTTCACAAACCAAAATAAAAGAAAAACAGAGTCATCATAATTGTGATTAAAAGTTATGATCATACCTTTAAAGCACAATGCTCACAGAAGTAATGCTTGCATTTGGTGACAACTGGATCAACGAAAGGTTCTCTGCAAATGAAGCAAGCAAAGGGCAATGCATCATCGTCTTCGTCGCTATCGTTGCCAGCCTCATCATCTTCATCCTCAACTCCCATAGCTTTATTTCTCTTCCTAACTTTCTCTGCTTCTTCCCATTCTTTCTCTATCTGCCATCCTGGTTTATAATCCCCACGGTCATGCAAGAACTTACAAGAATCTCCATATCCACAGTATCCGGTTTCCTTGTAATCCTTGCATATATCTGGCTGGTAATCGAACCTAGCTGACACTCTAATGTGAGCAGAAGCTCTCAATGGCCCGTGTGAGCCTCCAGCTTTCTCGCTCGAGATTGTTTGTTCTCTTCTAAACCCAGCTTTGTGATCTGTATATCCATGAATTCCAGTGTAGAGCTTCTCATCTGAAGCCTTCTTCTTATTCCCTTTCAATGATTCGTCTGCTTTTTTGAGAACTCGCTCACGGATAGCTCGTGCGTCTTGATTGAAGTCGGTTTCGGTTTCAAGGGTCGCTGTAGCCCCACTGTCGTTTTGAACTTGGATTTCCTTGGATGAATCATAGTGAAAGACGGATTTCTCAGGGGCTTCACTCGTTGTAGTAGAGCTCTTGGATGGTCCAGAGGAAAAGTATAGCTTGCTGTCAGGTTTCGCAACTTTCTTTAGATTTTGTAATATAGAAGTTTGGCTATTCGAATCTCCATCTTCCTCATCTGCGTCAACAGTTCTTTTCCTTATGTTTTTAGCTTTAGTTGGCTTCTTGAAGAAAGTGCAAACTGAAACAAAACAAGGATAAAAACTGATTAGTGTCTCTCCTGATTCCTAAATGACAATTTCTAGCTAACAACAACGAACCAAGTAAGAAAAGAAAGTAGAAGTAACCTTGTTGAGACTGAGATTCTTGCCCAGCAGGTTGAGGTTGAGATTCTTCTTCTTGCTGAGACGGTTTAGGTTCACCAGAATCTGACATGGTTTTGATTATAGATAATGTAAGCACACACACACAATCACCCACTTGAAATTGGTTGCTTGCCTGCAAAATACAAGACAATCCTCATGATTAGTACTAAGATCATAATCAGATGACTCATAAGTTTTGTTGTTCTTACTGATTCATCAAAATAAATCCAGATTTCATCTTCTTTAGCAAATAAGAGACAATGTAACCCGTAGGAACCCATAGAGATAATTAATTCCAAATTCATATGCTCAATCAAGCTCAATAATATAATCAATCAATCAGTACAACAAATTGAAGAAACCCTAGCTTAAACGGAACACACTCGATGCTTAGAAAGACAAATCCAAAAAATTCGGAAACAGTAACTTCAGAAAGAGCAAACTCACAGTTGGAACACATTCGATATGTTAACACGGAAGCCTACAAAAATCAAAATAAGAAAATTTGAAATCTAACAAAACCCTTAAACTGAAATTGGAGTGAAAAGCTCGAAGAACACAGACGAAAACAACGAAGACGAAATCGAACACATACGTATATATAAGACAAGGAAGAGTATGTTACCTTCAAAGACCTTAGCAATTGTCGCCGGTGGTGAACTACGCCGGGAAGATCAACGAAAGACAACGCCGTTCGCGTTTTCTCAGTTAAAACCAAAAAAAAAAAAAAAAGGAAATCAATGTGAAGAAAAAACAAATATAAATAATCGATATTACGATGAGGCGGTTAAGTTCGACTTGGGCTTTAGATCTTTTAAATGGGCTCAATATTCATAATGGGCCTAAATTTTATTTTCGCCTCATCCCTTGACTTTTTGACCAAGTCTTCGTCTTTCGATTTTTGGAATTGAACAAAGACTTTAATTGCGTATAATTTATTCCTATTTCCCTCTCTTTTGTCGTTGTCTCATAAAAAAAAAACTACACATAACCGCTCATCATATGGGTCTTCTTGCTTTTTAAGTTTTAAGCGACGGGACCAGTAGCAGCGAGGATAGCTTCACGAAGAAGCCGAAGAAGAAGAAGTAAACGCCGTTGACCTACTTCCTTAAACTTTCGATCTCCACTTCATAGCCTGGAATCTTAATCTATCCCCCTCCTCAGTTACTTCGTTCGAGGTACGTCTCATCTTCATGTTTGGTTTTTGCTTGTTTCTCACTGATTAGATAATTCTGTCTTAAGAATCACTGTTTTATTACGGCTTAATCTCTTCATAATTTGTTTGGTCTAGATTGTTGGAATACAATCCAAGTCCCACATCTGAAGTTTGAAGGGACTATAATTAATATATAAAGGGTTAGGGTCAATCTACTAATTGCCAATTGGTTTTTAGTTAGAAGCCCAAGATAAGTCCAAATTTAACATAGATGTCAATTTATCTCTCGAAGCTTTAGTTTTTCTTATATCTTCGATGAACACAAGTTCGTATGACTTTACAATTATTGAGCAGAGGAGATGGTTAGGAATTAAAAGGATTTGGTAATCATGTTAGGTAGAAATTGACTGATTCTCTAGTTTCTAATTTTTACCTTTGAAGATATATACTTTTATATATAAAAAAAAACTGTTAGGTGTCTACTTGCTATTTTATAATTGATTTTGGTGATTATCAATTGTACGTAATCATGGAGAAGTATTCGTATGATTTAATTTTTTGTTTGATTCAATAAATGTTAGGATTCGTCACACTGTAAGCCAAAATATCCAAGGGTTTGCCTGATGATGGCATTCAGCCATGATAATCGTGTCAGGTTTGTAACATAGCATCCATGAAAAGGTCCATATATAGTGTAGTATCTTAAAAGATTCTCAGATAAATATTTTTTCTGATGATTTTGTTTAGGTTCAAAGATGAAGACAGGTCAATAGCCTCTGAGTATGGTTACGGAAGAAAAGCTAGACCTTCTTTAGACAGAGTTTTGAGGAATGTAAAGTGGGGAATTGAGAAAGGTTCAGGAAATTTCAAAATTTTCAAGAAACCATCATTAAGTTCTCTTCCACATAAGGATCCTGACCACAACAAGGTCCAGAAGGAAACATCTGGTACCACTAAGAAGAACATCATTAACCCACAGGATTCGTTTCTGCAGAACTGGAACAAAATATTTCTCTTTGCTTGTGTGCTTGCTTTAGCGATTGATCCGTTGTTTTTCTACATTCCCATTGTCGATGGCGCCAGGCACTGTCTTACTATGGACTCAAAGTTAGAGATAGCTGCGAGTTTTCTACGTACACTCATCGATGCCTTTTACATTATCCACATTGTGTTTCAGTTCAGGACAGCTTACATCGCTCCTTCTTCTAGAGTTTTTGGTAGAGGTGAACTGGTGGATGATGCTAAGGCAATAGCTTTAAAGTATCTCTCATCTTACTTCATCATTGATGTACTTTCTATCCTTCCTCTCCCACAGGTAATAATGACTAATTGATTGTTTTTTTATTAAAGTGTTCATGATGAAATGTTTTTGAATATGGCTGAATCCTCTGTTTTTTTTTAATTTTGTTTTTAATCTTGCAGATAGTGGTCTTAGCTGTTATTCCAAGCGTCAAAGACCCTGACTCTTTGCTCACAAAAGACTACCTTATGTCTGTCATAATCGTTCAATATGTTCCTCGGATTCTTCGTTTGTATCCGCTTTACACGGAAGTGACCAGAACATCTGGCATTGTTACTGAAACAGCATGGGCTGGAGCTGCTTGGAACCTCTCTCTCTATATGTTAGCCAGTCATGTAAGTTCTGATTCATCAGATAACTGATTCTTTAAAGATGTAAATGCATTTTTAAAGGTTGTTCAAGTTCATATGGTAAACTTACTTATTCAGGTATTTGGAGCTTTATGGTACTTGATCTCAGTAGAACGAGAAGACAGATGCTGGCAAGAGGCGTGCGAGAAAAAAAAGGGTTGTAGTTTAAGTTCTCTGTACTGTCACGGTAATGGTAATGCTGGAAACGATTACCTGACCACCTCTTGCCCTTTTCTCGACCCTGGTGGTATAACGAACTCAACCATCTTCAACTTTGGCATCTTCACTGATGCTCTAAAGAGTGGCGTTGTTGAATCACATGATTTTTGGGAGAAATTTTTCTATTGCTTTTGGTGGGGACTGCGAAATCTAAGGTTTGAAAAACACACACACACAAACTAACTAGTGGCATATCGAGCTTATGTATCTGAAACTCTATCACAACTCAAAGATTCTCACTAACTGCTTTTGTTGTTTCAGTGCATTGGGACAAAACCTCCAAACAAGCAAATTCGTTGGTGAAATCATCTTTGCTATATCAATCTGCATATCTGGACTAGTCTTATTTGCGCTTCTTATCGGCAATATGCAGGTAATGGCTTCTTTGACTAGTTCAATAACCACTACATTTTTCAGGAAACTGATCATGTAAGTTCTGTTTTGGTGATGTAGAAATACTTGGAATCAACAACAGTTCGAGAGGAGGAAATGAGGGTGAGAAAGAGAGATGCAGAGCAGTGGATGTCTCATAGAATGTTGCCTGAAGACCTGAGGAAACGTATTAGAAGATATGAACAATATAGATGGCAAGAGACAAGAGGAGTTGAAGAAGAAAACCTTCTTCGTAACCTCCCTAAAGACCTAAGAAGAGATATTAAACGCCATCTTTGCCTCGATCTCCTCAAGAAAGTAAGTAAATGAGCTTTCTTTCTTTTTACTCCATTAAATATCAACTGTGCAACCCTCATAATCCTAATAATTATATGACTGTTTTCGGTAGGTGCCTTTGTTTGAGATAATGGATGAGCAATTACTTGACGCGGTTTGCGATAGGCTAAAACCTGTGCTCTACACAGAGAACAGTTACGTGATACGTGAAGGAGATCCTGTAGGGGAGATGATGTTTGTGATGAGAGGAAGGCTTAGAAGTGCCACTACTAATGGAGGAAGAACTGGGGTCTTCAATGCCGTGGACCTCAAGGCAAGTGATTTCTGCGGAGAAGATCTTTTGCCGTGGGCATTAGACCCTCAATCTTCTTCTCACTTTCCAATCTCGACGAGAACAGTTCAAGCTCTCACCGAAGTTGAAGCATTTGCTCTAATGGCTGAGGATCTCAAGTCTGTCGCTTCACAGTTCAGACGCCTCCACAGCAAGCAGCTCCAACATACTTTCAGGTTTGGTTTCTCTCCCATCGATCATTTTTTTTGGTTATGTTCTGTTTCTGAGATAGGATGATCTGAATTTGATTTAATTACAGGTTTTATTCGGTGCAATGGAGAACATGGAGCGTATCTTTTATACAAGCAGCGTGGCGGAGATACTGTAGGAAGAAGTTAGCCAAATCATTACGCGATGAAGAAGAGCGTCTCCGAGATGCGCTGGCTAGAGAAGGCGATGGTACAACGGCGTCTTCGTCCTTGAGCATTGGAGCCGCTCTTTACGCGTCGCGTTTTGCGTCAAACGCACTTCGTAATCTGAGGCACAATATCTCCAACCTTCCTCCTCGCTACACTCTTCCTTTGTTACCTCAAAAACCCACCGAACCTGACTTCACCGCCAATCATACAACTGACCCTTGAGTTCTTTTTTCCTTTTTTCATGTGTAAAGAAAAAAAAAAGCATTATGTTATTATTTTTGGAATAAGGTATGCAGCTAGGTAAATAATGTTGGTTTCAACCAAAAAATGTATAAATTTGTTAACATTACAAACTATACACATTCTCTTCTAATTGCAACATATCTAAATTGTGATAAGAATTAATAAACCGATAATCACGTTTTAAAAACCACGTTTACATTAAGTGAACCCACGACCGACTTCTTTCTTCTTCACATCAAAGTCCCACGTATACATTAACTTACCTTCATCGTTACAATATGTTGGAGGTAAGTAGAACTTGTCTCCTCCATCATATATATCCATCGTTACATTAAGCTACCTTCCATTTTTATTAGTTCAATTGTCAAACAAATTATAGTCATCTAGACTATCTAGCTAGTTTCAACTTTCAGACTAAAAATCCCGAATACAATTTATTTTTTAACGAGTGACAGTTACAGAATATACAATATAGGATCATACTGACATGCTGTATATATATTGCAAAAATTGACGAGTGAAAAGATAAATACGTATTTTTTTTTTTTTTTGGGAGTTGGGGGAAAGAAAGAATAACGGAGTTTCTCGACAAATTGGCCACATTTCGATTTTTTTTTTGGGTTTTGGTAACTAGTGGTGGATTAATGGGAGGAGGCAGCTTTAATAACGTGGAACCATCTACGACCGTCTGATTGTAGGAGGCAGGTTAAGAAAGAGTGCGGCTGTGATACGTCGGAGCACCCATTTTACGTTGGACCCATATGTGTAGAAACAATGGTCCCGCTTCTTTGTTTCTTCCGTCCACTTGTGACCTCTGCCTTTGCCAACATTACTGGACGACAACTTCGCCTGCGCTTTCTTCATACACAATATTTTTCAAAAAAAAAAAAAAATCTTTTTCTTTTTTCTTTTTTTCTTTCATAAATCAAGAAATTATATTTTTCCTCACTGATAACTGTGATAAACTAATTATCCAACTTTATATATGTACCAACTTGTGATTGTGTTTGAATTACTAGCTGTATTTATCTATATGCAAACATACATAAATATCTAAACGACAAGCTCATAAATAAAACATACGTATTTTTGGTGAGCCATACACCTAACCTAGGAATGTGATTTTCCATTTCCTAAGACTCTTTTAACTGGACTTTTATGTCAATAAATTACCCGGCCCCGAATGTTTTGAGATTTGGTTAAAAGTAAATCACATTTCTACTACATTCATACAGATAAAATCAAATCTTTTCGATACTGGCTCCGACTATAGTATTAGTTAGCATGAACTTGTTGTAGTTTATATAAAAAGAAGGGGGGCACAAATAGAATAATCCAAAAAGCGTAGGGAAAATAAGACAATCCCTCCTAGGCCCATTAAAGGCTTAAAGGCCCTTAAAAGGCAAGAAATCATTCCTGAAGGAAATAAATTTTCAATCCAGAGTGAAAAGACGAAAGAGCCCATAGAATGAGAAGATAATTACGAGGAAAATGCCATGGACGTCCATAAAAAGCCATTCTAGCCATCTCTGACTAGTGAATCTCCGCCCTTCCTTCCTTATCACTCACACACACACACGCACTGCTCTCTTCTCTCCTCTCTCTCTCACACCGTTTTCTCCAGTTTCAGCTTTTTCTTCGAACCACTAAACTCTCTTGTTAACTCTTTTTATCATCATTATTATTATTATAGTACTTCTCCATATCCCAATTTCATATTTTATCCTCGTTGTAGCTTAATTCAACTTGGCTCCCCCTCACTCGGTAATTATCTGATATATTACAATATGTTTTCTTTAAGCTCATCTTAATCTCATTGTTTTGGATAAGGTTTTTGTACTCTTTTGCATATTATATATAGTCTATTGACTATGGGTTCTTGGGGAGGTTTGAGTGGTTTTAAGCTCTATAATTGTACATTTTGTATGTTTATTGATTGACCAACAATGAGATTATTGTAGTTAACCCAATTGAATTTGTTTTTCAGCTATCGTTTGTTTATTTCAATAAAAGAAAAGTTATAAAAAAAAAAAGCTTGAGAGAAATGGCTCCCAAGAACAACCGTGGAAAGACTAAAGGAGACAAGAAGAAGAAGGAAGAGAAAGGTACCAATAATGATGAAATATCTTATTAATCTATATATGAATGAATTTCAATAAATTAAAAAAAAAAAAAATTAGTTGTTAATCACTAATTAGCTTCCTTTGATAATTAAAACTTTCTGATGATACATGAATCATGTGGTTTACGGTTTATGTGCAGTTCTCCCGGTTATCGTGGATGTCATTGTAAACCTTCCTGATGAAACGGAGGCTATTCTCAAGGTTTGTGTGTTTTGTTCTTGTTTTCTCGCATCATTTTCGAATTATGTAAAATTTTCACATTTCTTGCATGTTAACAACTGTTTTTTTTTTGGTAGCGATTTTTTCTGCGAAATTTGTTATAATCCCTCTTATATATTTTTGTTACAATTAGTTAGTTTGGTATTGTATAATTCAACTAATAACATATTCATGAAACGTTATCTTAATCTAATGCATAATCGATTTTTTTTTTTGGTACTGGCGTTTTTGGGATAAGGTATTACACGTACCATTAAAATTGATATTTACGCTAATACTTATTTTTGTCTTTAAAAATATATCGAAAAATCATTTTCAATTTGACTTAGAATTATCTTCATGTAATTTATCATTATTTGAACGTGTAGAAAAATACAAAAGAGTGTGTAACACACAATTTCGATCGGTTGTTAAAATAATTCAATTTTTTCTCATAACTTTGGTCAATAAAATTACGTAGACGTTACATAGAAAGTGAAATGTTTATATAGAAAACATATGTGTATCCACTTTTAATTTCTTTTTCTTTTTGTTGTCGTCAGGAAACATGTTTATCTCTACTATATTCATATTTAGTTACTCGAAATATTTCTTGTACGAAGCAATAGTATATCTTGTATTGTAGCCAAAGGTTTCACTTGATGATTATTTGACAGAATACTACAAATTATCAAAAAAAAAAAAAAAAAAAAAGGGTTTAATAGTGAAATACGTATGTATGGAAACAGGGCATATCAACGGACAGGATCATAGATGTTCGGCGGCTTTTATCGGTTAACTTCGACACTTGCCACATCACCAATTATTCACTCTCCCATGAGGTAAATAATTATTGTTTATCATAATCGTTTTTTTTTTGTTAATAGAATTTTCATATGTCCATAGTTTTGGTTGTTCTTAATTATTATTGTTCGTTACAAGTTAACGTTTGATGGTCCAAAGATATTCATATTTATTGGGGAACGTTTGATTAGGATCCCAAGTGAGCAGAAAAAAAGTACAGGAAAATGACCACTAACTAGTGTCATTGTGCCTAAGAATTTGCTAGTCTGACTTTTATTATTTCCTTTTCTATCAATAGAGATATGTTACCCGATTAAGGCTTCTTCTTTTTTGATCACTTGATGTATAAAGGAGGGCATAAAAAAAATGACAGTGGTAAAACAGTAAAATCAAATTCACGTTTATCGTTACAGGTCAGAGGATCGCAGTTAAAAGACACAGTGGATGTTTCGGCGCTTAAACCGTGTCTTCTCACGTTAACGGAAGGTAAAAGCTCTCTATTTCACGCTTCAATTAGACGCCGTTAAAGTGCCGTAACGGAAATAATTATAAACCTAAACGATGTCGTTTCAGTGATGACCGTTGTGGTTTTTTTTTATAATAAAGGTTCCTTTATTTTTCTTTCTGGCAGAGGATTATAATGAAGGAACAGCCGTGGCTCACATCAGGCGACTGCTTGACATCGTCGCCTGCACAACTTGCTTTGGTCCATCGCCGGAGAAATCCGAATCCGTTAAAAGTGCTCAGGTCAAGGGAGGTGGAAAGAATTCCAAACATTCGGAAACGTCGCCTCCTCCGTCTCCTGCGTCCAAGGATGCGGTGATTGACGACGCCGGAGAGACCAGCCACTCTTTCCCTAAGCTTGGAAGCTTCTACGAGTTTTTCTCTCTCGCTCACCTCACTCCTCCTCTTCAATGTATGATTGTATCTTTCTCTCCCTTTAAAAACCCTAGATTCGATCCCCTCTGCTTTGATTGATTTTGTCCCAACTTACAGTAATTAGGGTTTTATAGATATACGCCTTGTGACTAAGCGGGACACCGAAGATTTATCCGCAGAAGATCATCTTCTCTCCATCGATGTAAGCTTAAAATTTCTATCTATTGCTCTCGATTTGAATGTGGTAGTCTGCTTTTTGGTTGATATCGTTTGCGTTTTGATTTTGTTTTTTCCTCTCAGGTGAAGCTTTGTAATGGGAAGCTCGTTCATATTGAAGGTTGCAGAAAAGGATTTTACAGTATTGGGAAACAGAGAATTATATGTCATAGTCTTGTTGACTTGCTTAGACAAATTAGTAGAGCCTTTGATAATGTAAGTTTTGTTTCGGCTACCCGTAATGTTCATATTTTGCTGTTGAGTTTCGTGATTGATGATCTTCTTCTTTCCTTTTTATCATGTTTAGGCTTACAGTGATCTTCTGAAAGCATTTTCGGAGCGCAACAAGGTATATTTCTTTCTCTACTTGAATATGGATCTACTGGATGTTGAATTGGGCGTATTTAATGAGCGTTTCATCTGTTTGCAGTTTGGAAATCTTCCATATGGGTTTAGAGCTAACACATGGCTCATCCCGCCTACTGCGGCTCAGTCACCAGCAGCGTTTCCGCCTCTCCCTGTCGAGGATGAGAGATGGGGAGGGGATGGTGGTGGTCAAGGGAGAGATGGCAGCTACGATTTGGTTCCATGGTCCAACGAGTTTGCCTTTATTGCATCTATGCCTTGCAAGACAGCAGAGGAGAGACAAGTCAGAGACAGAAAAGTGTTTCTTCTTCACAACCTCTTTGTCGATGTCGCGACTTTCAGAGCCATCAAGGCTGTTCAGAAAGTAATGACTGAACCAGTGCTGGCTCAAGAAGACTCTGACGTTCTATATTCCGAGACAACTGGAGACTTGAGTGTTACGGTTACAAGGGATACTTCAAACGCTAGTAGTAAAGTGGATACAAAAATTGATGGAATTCAAGCCACTGGCCTGGATAAAAAGAAGCTGATGGAACGGAACCTTCTCAAGGGACTTACAGCTGATGAAAATACTGCTGCCCATGTTAGTGTTTTCTACAACTCTCCACTCTTTCATTGTATAATTTTTTTTGTTTCCTCTCATCTGTGTTGTTTAACTGTGGTCTTACAATTATTTTTGGGTGCAGGACGTTGCTACTTTAGGGACTATAAGTCTTAAGTATTGTGGTTACATTGCTGTTGTGAAAATAGAGAAGGAGAGTGAGGAGTTAAGCCCACCTTCTCAAATTGTTGACCTCCTTGAACAGCCTGAAGGTGGTGCTAATGCTCTAAACATTAACAGGTGATACTTAATGAAAAACATTCATCATTTGTCTCTTTAGTTAATAGTCTCACTTACGGTGTAATATTTTTATATGTTGCTTTACAGTTTGAGATTCCTTCTCCATAAATCCTCTTCTGAGCAGAACAAGAAAACAACTCATCAGCAAGATGATGAGCTTACATCTTCACGGGAATTTGTAAGTAAAATGGTGGAAGAAAGTATTGTAAAGCTTGAAGAAGATGATATAGACAGGGAGAGTATTATGAGATGGGAGCTTGGTGCTTGTTGGATACAGCATTTACAAGACCAAAAGAATACGGAAAAGGACAAAAAACAAAACAGTGAAAAATCCAAGAATGAATTGAAGGTTGAAGGACTTGGGAAACCACTTAAGTCCCTCAATAGCAGCAAAAAGAAAACAGATGTAAGCAGCCCTAAGACGACGCAGACTTCAGTATCGTCTCAGGTTGATGCGGTTTCTTCAGAGACTGATAATTCAGCAACAACTGCATCTTTGCAATCCGATACCGAGAAGAATGCCCAAGAAAATGTACTCGTCTTGAAGAATTTGTTGTCTGATGCAGCCTTCACTCGCCTAAAAGAGTCAGATACTGGACTTCATCACAAGGTTTTTACACTACAACTCCAGCTTTTGCTCTAATGTTTATTTACTTATTGTGTGCTAACAACGAATATTTGTTTCACAGTCTTTGCAAGAACTTGTCGACTTGGCACAGAATTATTATACCGAAGTTGCTATTCCGAAACTGGTAACTGCGTATAACTTTGTTGTTGTGTTTTCTATTGGTTCTATTAAGATATTAACAGAAAATAACTTCTTTATCACTGAATATAGGTTGCAGATTTTGGTTCGTTGGAGCTCTCCCCAGTCGATGGTCGGACTCTAACTGATTTTATGCACACAAGAGGTCTTCGGATGCGTTCCTTAGGATATGTTGTAAGTTGGCATTTTTAACCTCATGCTTCTTAGAATCTATTCAAGTTGTTTTTTTTTTTATTATCAATATCTTTTTTATGTCTACAACAGGTGAAGCTTTCAGATAAGTTGTCACATGTACAATCACTGTGTGTTCATGAGATGATAGTAAGAGCCCTTAAACATATCCTCCAGGCGGTGATTTCTGCCATTGCTACTGACGCTGACAATATAGCTATAAAAGTAGCTGCTGCTTTGAACATGATGCTTGGGATTCCTGAAAATACTGCAGCACCACCACAGAACACTTGGAATGTACATCCTCTGATCTTCCGGTGGTTGGAGAAATTCTTGAAGAAGCGATATGATTATGATCTTAATGCCTTCAGTTACAAGGATCTACGGAAGTTTGCCATTCTCCGTGGATTATGCCATAAGGTAATTTATGGTTATGGATGCTCTAACCAGAAAATTTGATTGAGTTATAAACTTGTTGCTATTTACTATACTACAGATATAGATTAATGGAATTGTGGCTTAAAATATTATTTTTCAGGTTGGTATTGAGTTGATTCCAAGGGACTTTGACATGGATTCTCCAGCACCGTTTCGGAAAACAGATGTGGTCAGTCTGGTCCCAGTGCATAAGGTAATGGACAACATAAAAGATAATTGGAAAATGTTCTATCAGAATCTGGATTCGTTCTAGTATGTTAGGCAGCCATTGTTACTGATCAGACTTTCTATTCTAAATCTTTGCAGCAAGCAGCATGTTCATCTGCTGATGGAAGGCAACTTCTGGAGTCATCTAAAACAGCTTTAGATAAAGGAAAGCTTGAAGATGCGGTTACCTATGGAACAAAGGTACATGTCCGAAAAAGATTTTTCTACTCCTCAGCTCTTTATTCATAATACTTCTTATTTTTCTAAACATCGTCATGATTTGGTTTTGTTGTTGTCTCTTTTGTTTTTTTTTTCTCCTTTAGGCTCTTGCTAAACTTGTGGCAGTCTGCGGTCCCTATCACAGAATGACAGCCGGAGCTTACAGTTTACTTGCTGTAGTTCTATATCACACTGGTGACTTTAACCAGGTCTGTATATATTGGTTAGTTGTGATATTTTTCTTTTTGTGTCAATTGCGAAACTAAAAGGTTTTGTTAAAACAGGCTACAATATATCAGCAAAAGGCTTTAGATATCAATGAGAGGGAACTTGGACTTGATCATCCAGATACGATGAAGAGTTATGGTGATCTTGCTGTCTTCTATTATAGGCTTCAGCATACAGAGCTGGCTCTTAAGTAAGTTTTGTAATCTTGATTTTAACAGAACTGCGAGGTTTTATGGTTTAAATGTTTGATGTCTCTTTCTACCATCCATGAACTTGGGTATTTTTGTTTTTGTTAGGTATGTTAAGCGTGCGTTGTATCTCTTACACCTCACATGCGGTCCATCTCATCCGAACACTGCTGCTACATACATCAATGTAGCCATGATGGAGGAAGGTCTAGGAAATGTACATGTTGCCTTGAGGTACCTTCACAAAGCTCTCAAGTGTAATCAAAGGTTGCTTGGTCCTGATCACATCCAGGTTCTTATCTCGATCCTCTCTGTGTTTTTGGGAACATCACTTTGTAAGAAGTTTGATTTGATTTTGCTAATATGTGTTAATTATGTAAAATTATAGACTGCTGCAAGTTACCATGCCATAGCAATTGCACTCTCGTTGATGGAGGCATACCATTTAAGTGTTCAGCATGAGCAAACAACCTTAAGAATCCTCCGAGCAAAGCTTGGGCCAGATGATTTACGTACTCAGGTATATATTAGCATGATATCCTCAGCCAGATCAGTCATCTTTTTGACATTTGTATGCTTTCTTTATATATGACAATGGATTATATACTTCAGGATGCTGCTGCTTGGCTAGAATACTTTGAATCCAAGGCTTTTGAGCAACAAGAAGCTGCACGAAATGGAACTCCTAAGCCAGACGCATCTATAGCCAGCAAAGGGCACCTAAGGTCAAACAAGTTCCTTTGATATCTCCTTAGTTGTTGTTTAAAAAAATTTATGTTGTTGGAATGTGTCAATCAAGTGTACTCCTTGGCCTGATCCTTAGGTTGATAACGTTTTGCAGTGTATCCGATCTACTCGACTATATCAACCCAAGCCATAACGCCAAAGGGAAAGAGAGTGTGGCAGCAAAGAGGAAGAACTATATTATGAAGGTATGTATGATATTTTTTTCACTGACTTTTAATGGTTAAAAATATTTAATGGTTGGACTTGTGTTTTTTGTAGCTCAAGGAAAAATCCAAGCAGAGCAATGTTTCTGAACATTTAGCAGAGACTCCGAGAGAAAAACAAAAGGAGATGTCAGAGGAAGAGACAGAAGAAACTGGATCAGAAGAAGGTAAATCAAGCGAAGAAAATCACGAGACAATTCTTGCACCAGTTGAAGAACCACCT
The DNA here is from genome assembly GCA_023657505.1 of Camelina hispida. NCBI lineage: Eukaryota > Viridiplantae > Streptophyta > Magnoliopsida > Brassicales > Brassicaceae > Camelina > Camelina hispida. The sequence continues at coordinate 458,055 of CP094631.1, forward strand.
TCTCCTCTAGTCATTGAGGAGGCTACTATGGATAACAGTAATCCAATTACTTCTAGTGAAGTCTCAACCGAGCCACAGCACCCTGATGGTAGTGAAGATGGATGGCAACCAGTGCAGAGACCGAGATCTGCTGGATCATATGGTCGCAGGATGAAGCAGCGACGAGCATCCATTGGGAAGGTATATACATATCAGAAGAAGAATGTTGAAGCTGATATTGATAATCCTCTTTTCCAGAATGCTACTCAGCAGAACGGAAAATACTACATTCTCAAGAAGCGAACAGCGTCATATGCAAGCTATGGGGATCACCAATCTCCTGGTTTAACAGCTCAAGGCACCAAATTTGGTAGGAAGATAGTCAAAACCTTGGCGTATCGGGTTAAATCGATGCAGCCGTCTTCTGGTAATACTAAGACTGCTGGTGAAACTTCAGAAGAAGATGGGTTAAAGACAGATGCTTCTTCTGTTGTGCCAGCTACTCAGTCTAGTACTGTGCAAAGTGAAGCCTACCACACGAAAAACTCTGTTGTAAGTCTTGGAAAATCTCCATCATACAAGGAAGTAGCATTGGCACCACCTGGTTCGATTGCCAAGTATCAAGTCTGGGCTCCACAAAATGAAGCTTCAGATAAGCAAGAGGGTGATGAGAGTGAGAGAAAGATTGAACACGGTACAAGGGATGAGCAGATGATTACAGGATTACAGGAAGAGGTTAAAACTGAAATTTCTGCAAACATGGAATCTACCAAAACTCAAGGCGAAGAAGAGATCAAAGTAGAGTTACAACCATCTGAAGTGATAGTTGAAGGAAACATTTTGAATGAAAATGAAGAATCTGGTGGTGGCATTCATGTGGAAGAACAAGTTGAAGGTGAATTGATAAACGAAGGTGTTACAGATATAATTCGTTCAACGGCAGAGCAAGAAATGGCAGACCAGTTAGCTGCTGATACCGAAGATCTGAAGGAAAAACTGTTAATATCTGCTACAGACTCAAGCGACCCCTCACGAATATTGTTACCTAACAAGAAGCTATCTGCTTCAGCTGCTCCATTCAACCCATCATCACCTCCAAGTATAATACGTCCTACTCCAATAGGAATGAACATTGGACCGTCATGGCCAGTGAACATGACTCTCCATCACGGACCTCCTCCTCCTTACCCTTCACCTCCGTCAACTCCAAACTTGATGCAGCCAATGTCCTTTGTTTACCCTCCTCCATACACTCAGTCAGTCCCCACAAGTACTTACCCTGTAACAAGTGGCCCTTTTCATCCCAATCAGTTCCCGTGGCAGCTTAATGTGTCGGATTTTGTACCAAGAACGGTTTGGCCTGGATGCCATCCAGTTGAGTTTCCCCCTCCGCACATGATCACCGAGCCAATAGCTGCAACTGTGTTAGAGCCAACTGTGATTCTGCCAACTGATATTGACACTTCAGGAGTAGAAGAAGGCCCAAAAAGGGAAGAAGAAGAAGAAGGCAAGCGAGATGTGGCTATTGCGGACGAAGTTATGGATCCTGTTAACCATGTGAGCAATGCAGTGGCACGCAGTGAAATGGAGAATGGAAACCGAAAATCCGAGGATGGTGAGAAAACTTTTAGCATTTTGTTAAGAGGGAGGAGAAGCAGGAAACAGACACTGAGAATGCCAATAAGTTTGCTTAAACCTTATGATTCTCAACCGTTCAAGCTTGGTTATAGCAGAGTTATCAGAGACAGCGAGGCTCCAAGGTCTGTAGCCTGAAACTCTCTCCAGAGAGCCAATTCGATGAAATGCAAAACTACTCACAGATCTCTCTGATCTTTGCTGTATCTTTGGGACAGTATAAAGGTTAGCTTCTCTTAACTCTTAAACCGAATCTTTAAAATCATCATGTGTTGTAGCTTGTTGATGTCTAAAATTCGCAGGTAATTTTGTTATCAGGCATGGGAAGCTGAGGCTTGTGATAGCCTGGAAATGGATTTTAACCGCGGAAAGGTTGTGCAGAGAGAAAAAGGCCAAGCTATTCTTTTGTTTACCAAGAACTGAGGTGATGTATCATTTTTTCTGGGGTTTTTCATTTTTAATTCAGCCAATAAAAGTTAAAAACGTAGGAAATTTTGGACATAATTTTTTTGGTTCTCCATGTTTGAACGTTACGTTAGTTTCACTTGTTTTTTACATTACGTATTTTTGTCATTGATTATTATTACATCAGTTTCGTAACGGTTTACTTACTATCTGAAATGTCGAAACTATAAACTTGTTTAATATTATTAGATGATCGTTCCACAGAATAAACCCAACAAGGTGTAGAGTAAGTTTATTCCAACAAAAATGTTGTGGAAAAAGAATAGAATTAAATATAACTAAAACATGGAAATGTGCAACCGCCATGTCCTCCGCTCTCAAGCCATCCCTCCGATCACCGCCGGTGGATCCTCCCTGAGAAGACCAATCGGAGTTTTATAGCTTCCGAATGGATTTTCACCTTCGTAATTTCCCGGTGGGTTATACACACAAATGGCGTAAACGCCGCCGTTTGAGCAATCCACAGTTGCGCACCCAACCTTGGTACTATCTTTCCACACGATCTGCGTGTAATGCCCACACATGTGTTGCGGCTCACACGTGTTAGCGTTCACGTTATAGAATTGATCCTCATCGGCCCACACTTTAACGACGTCTGCGGGCCTCCAGGTATTCTGCGCGGCCCAGAATATGTTTTCTCCGAACGGACCGTTAGAGTGAACAAGCCTACAATCTCCCACGCGTTGGTTCGCCCACGAGCGCGCGTAAGCCGCTAATCTCCCGTCCCATTCAAGCGGCGGTTCCCCCACGCTCGCTCGTACGAGGTTATGTGCTAATAGAAACTCTCTGCTAGCTCTGTTGACTTTGTTACGATGTCGTCTTCTTCTTATCCACCTAGACCTGAACGTGAATGGTTCCCCGGTGAACAACCCTGATGAAGACAGAACCGGAGTACCCGTCGTTGACGGAGAGGTAACAGAGGATTGCGTGGAAGACTCGCTGAGATCAATGTTGGCCGTGGCAGCCCATAGCTGAAGGAGGAATAACGTTACGGCGAATATGTTGTGTAACGGAGCTCGTAATTTCCGTTTACGAAGCTCCATTTACACACAAATGTTGTAGGTGAAAAAAAGTAATTAACTCTAGAATACAAATTTGTGATGGGAAACGAATTAATAATAGGTAATCGTTTCTATTTATGAACATTGTATGTAAAAATATCCTTTTGAGTAAGAGTCAATGGAAAGTCAACGCACGGTTAATATTGAATATCGGAAATGACGTTCTAATTTTTAAAGAAATTTTAGTAACACCACATTTAGGCAATACTTAAAGTTAATGGCTACGTACGGTACTTAGAGATCACACAAATCTATCTATATTTTTGAAACAAGTAAATCATAATCATATACGTTTTGAACAACAGGATAGTTATGCTTTTATAACATATGTGTGGTTTAATTGTTATCAATCGGGAAATACCGAATCTGCACATCTCAAAAATAGACAAAAACAAACAAGAAATGAATTAAAGTGCACGTCTCGGCTTCCTCTTAGCTTTCTTGTTAAAGTTCCAAGCTGCCAAGAAATTGGGATAATGTGACTGGATATAATCAACAGGCTTCTTCAAAAGGGAGTTGATTGTCACATCAGATGGTATATGCTCAATCTTCATATACATGGGAGCTCTTGGATCATTTTTAGCTATACACCATTCACTGAATATATTCGTAGTCACAGACATAATCTCTCTCACACATTCTCCTCCTTTTAAAGACAATCCCATCTCCACTGCTTTGTAATTCCCCACCGCTTCTCCTACTCGTCCGACAGCATCTCCGATTTTCTTCCACCATGGTTTCGCCTCCACCGTCTCTCCGGTGGTCAACATAAGGATGACTAGGAGGAAGATCGCTTGAGATACTCTCGATGTATTTCCCATGGTCTTTTCGTGAGGTTTTGTGTGTCGATTTGGAAACTATTCTATTTGGGGGAGTTATTTATAAGGGAAAGGAAAAAATACAGCGGTTACGTTAAGATGATGTAGTTTTAATACTTTTGTAACATCTTTTCATTAATCGAAGTCGATGTTGTTTTCAGTTTCTGCTAATACATCTATTTTAGCCAACTATGCAAAACATACTGGTTGAGTACTTGAGTTTAGATGGTATAAATTAACTTTAAACTCAAAAGGAAGGAGCTTAACATGCATTACAACAACCAATAAAGTAGTAGAAAATAAACAAGTAAAACAAATAGTAGTAGTAATTAACGTACAAATATCGAACCACTATCTCTAACTTCGCGCTAAATCTTCCTTTTTGTCTGATTAAGCACAACACATTTTCTCATGTACAATCTATACTATAATAGTATAATCAAATATGGTGTGTATACGTTCATAGTACTTTACCAACATTTAATACAAAAATATTAATTTCTGTTTTGAACGTACTCCACCTTCCTCAGATATCTCTCGTACTACTATATAACATTGACTTGAGAAATTGGTTATAATAATCTTGATCTAAACGTTTAACAAAAAAAAAATCTTGATCTAAACGAACTTCCACACTTGTCATTTGTTGGGGTAACTAAAAAAAGAGTAAATGTAAGAGTTTTTTAGATAGAATTCAAAAGAAAGAATCATACACGCTCCCTTTTTGATGCCAGATGAAAATTATATAAAGACGATACTAATAATACAGCCGACAACACGTGAAGCTTCTATCAAACACGTATTCAAACTCCACCGCTTAAAGATTCACTTGTCCGAATTGAAGATTAAAAAAAAAAAAAAAAACACAAGTCTACTAGTAAAGCATTAAATAGCGAAAACAAAAGTACATTATCCGTACCGGGCTCCGGTCGGTCGGGTCATGATTTACTTAAGCGCAACCTCGTGGAGCAAACCCGACCCGGGAAGTCGCTAAGTCATATACGACCCGGAAACCCTGTTGCTGGATGTTCCCAATGATGGATAGTCCACCCATCGTACCCGCAAACGCAAAACAGAACTTGCCGTTAGTATCAACCGGAATCAGATAATTCGTCGCCGGAAGTGACACGTCAGCTCCACGGAAATGTAAAACCACCGTCGGGACTTTAACCTCGTTCATATTGGACAGATCGAAACACGTGTCGAAGAGCGAGAAATCCGGAGCTCTTTTCAAGGTCCTAGCTCCGACCCGGAACGCGTCTCTCATTGCGATATAAGCGGGTCGGATCAACCGGGTCACAGACGTACCCGAATCGATGATAACCCCACCGTTACCGATCTGGTCAAGTTTAAAAAGCGAAGCCGCTACGCCGGGGACACGTGTCCCTCCGACACTGATTCCCAAAAGCTCGACGTAGTAGAAAGTGTCGAGCTTCGGGTTCGACAAAAGCGGCGTGAACCTCGCGGTTCTTGAAACGGCGGCGTTTCCGAACACGACTGAGGATGGTTTAGAAGAAGCGGATCTGTCGACTAAACAGTAAGAAAATTTCTGATTAAACCGGTGACCGGTCTGACCGGGGAACGATAATTTTCCTTTACCGAGTCCTAATAAACCGGCTGCTCCGACGAAGAGACCTTCGTTGTCGTGGCCACATCCGAGAGCAACGCCTTTGACCCGATTTCGTCGGAAAGTCAAGGTTTCGGTGGAGAAATCGCCGACGGTGAAAGAACCATCGCCGTACGAGACTTGGTAGAGGCAAGTCTTACGACGGGTGTTGCATCCGGCGGAGTCTAAACGCCGGCAGTGAGGTGAAGAACAGGGGATGGTTGAATAGGTCCGGGACTTTCTCGGGTCGAATATCGGGTCGGACTGAGAGTAGCATCTCCGGCAAGGAGCGCATTGGAGCCAGACGATGTCACTTCCGGTGTCGAGCACCATGTAGACATATCTCGCCGGAGTTCCGACGCCGAGGCGCGTGAAGTATTCGCCGCTTCCTTGAGAGAGACCAGAGACCACTGAGCTGCTGAATCCACCGGGTCTTGGCGCGTGAGTCACGTTTCTTCTGGGGACTCGAGCGGCGAGTGTGGCGATTGATTGCACGCGCTTGGAGTCGCGTTGGAGGCGGGAGCTGAAGAGCTCTTGTGGTGTTTTGTTTGAGGAGAGAGCGTCGATGTGGTCGAGGTTTAGAGTGATGGAAGAAGACTCGGAGTCGTCGGATCCGGATTCAAGCAGAGAGTCGGATTCGGGTTCGGAGTCGGGATGGAATGAGACGGGAGAAGCAGAAGGAAGAGAATGAGAATTGGGGAGTAGGGTTTGAAATGCTGGAAGGGAAGACGAAGAAGACAATGAAGGTAGAGAGACGAACAAGAAACAGAGAGTAAATAGTAATGCTTTTCTTCTTCCTACCATTTTTTTTTTTCTTTTCTCGCGTTTTCTTGGGAAAATGGGAAGTGAGAGTGGTCGTCTCTGTTTATATAATTGCACAGTTGCACACTAGTCTAGTCTTCTTGAAGAACACAAAAAAAAAATAGAAAAGAAGAAGAAGCGGTCTGTTTAAATATTAAATTGTTTGAATTATACTTTTTATTTGGAATATGAGTAGAGATATTTTATCATAAGATTTGTGGAAATGCAAAAGCGACATTTTAGATTCGGTGGATAACAAAACAAACACACACTAAAGAAAAATATCTTTAGTGGTAGCTTCTTTTCTTTTGTCGTCATGAAATAAATCAACGCTTATTTAAGTAATAATTTAGCTTATATGTTAAAAAGGTGAAAAGCTCATTTGGTATATTATATGTGTATAGTTTTAAGTTTTAACTAATGATGGCCAATAATTTTCCCCACGATTGGTGGCACATTTTCGCTCTTGCGTTTTGCACAATCTGAAACATTCCACATGGGTTAACAAATACATGCAAATGTATGTACTCACGAAAGATAAATCTAGTACGACTGTCAAATGATAGTAAAAACTAATTTATTCATGTAGGGATACAAACTTCCCATGATGGTGTAATTTGGCAAGACATTATTATTATCTTAGTACTATATCGTCACGACCTTTAGATCTCACATTCTTGTTAGATTGTCGATATCATCAAACCCTCTTTTCATTTATTCGCCCACAAGAATTCCATAATGACATCCAAGATTTGGAATTTTCATATTCAATGCTGCGATATGTTTACATCATACTACGTAGATCATAACCACGAATATAATCTCTTCTTTAAATGAATACAAAAGAAAATTATAAAAAGGAGGAAGAAGAGTACTAAATCATGTGATATTGGTATGTGTGACCAGCAATTAAATGCTGTGAACCAATCTATCGCAACTGTCTAAAGAATGTGGACACAAATATGAATAAGACTGTACAGTGAGTAATGGTGACTTTTAAGTCTTCACAGTTGCAAGCATTGACTTAAAAAAGTCATAAATTGTTTCACATAGGGTTTAGGTGAAATTTCTCATATTCCACATCAAATTGCTCTATTACCAAAGTACCAAACTTACAAAGAAGTCCGTACTTGACCTGATCTCTTCGCAGCCGGCTTTACTTGCCCGGACAAGCCATAGTGCTACATGTAGTTCCAGTCTAAATGAAGATTAGCATTGGTAAGAAGAACTCAGAGGAGAGATCTGGAAATGGAGAAGAGAAACATATTTGATTAAAAGGAGACAAGAAAGCTAAAGCCACTACAAGAAAGAGAGAAAGAGGAAAGAAAAAAAGAGACTTTGGCCAGCAGAGACAGCACACTTTGTACCTTTCTCTGCTTTATTTTAAGTGCTCACTCATCATTGCAAGGCTCATAACATGAACCATGTGCATACAAAAAGATTCAATATGCGACATGATAACCTATATACCTTTACATTATGTTATCTGATCCTTTTATTTGTGTTGTAATGATCTTAACTACAACAAGTTTCATGAGAGATGCTATGTGTGTTCTTACTAGAACCCATTACAAGAACAACTGTGAAAAGAAAGATATAAAAAAACCCTGTAGATTAAGAACAAACTTGGTTGTTTCAATGCGTTCTTTACAATCAACAACACTAGGCAATATTCCACCACTTTCTTTCAGAAAAGCCAAACTTAAACTATAGTGTCTTTCACAGTCAATGTGAATCAAACTTAAACACATGATAAAAATCAAACTTAAACATCACTCGCACATCTTTCACAGTGCCTATGTGAATTATGCCCAATTATTGACTATTCAAGATTCAGAAGTTTCCATCTTTCTATATATGACTTATCACACCAAGTAATTAAATAAATTGGACAACAACAAATCCTTCCAAGATAAAAGAAAGCTAACCTCTAATAGCTACGGAGACAAATGTCCACTGTGATCACTCCCCTCTAGACCAATATCCACTCTTTCCACCAGTTTTACGCTCGAGTCTCACATCCGTAATACTGATATCTTTCGACGCAGCCTTACACATATCGTAAACCGTCAAACCAGCAACTGAGACAGCAGTCATAGCTTCCATCTCAACTCCAGTCTTTCCAGTGCAAGAAGCTTCTCCTTCAATGTCAACACTATAATCCTCAGGGTTTAGTCTTAGATCCACACGAACATGCGTAAGAGCAATGTTATGACACAATGGTATCAAGCTGCTAGTTTGTTTTGCTCCACTAATGCCAGCGATCTTTGCCACTCCAAGAACATCTCCTTTCCCCATTTGATTCGCTAAGACCAAATCAAAAACTCTTTTCCCAAGAACAACTTTACAGGAAGCCAATGCAGTTCTCTTAGTATTGTCCTTGGAAGATACATCCACCATTTGAGCTTCCCCTGAGATCCCAACATGGGTTAGCTTAAACAAATCACTAGCCACTTGTGCAGGTTGTTCTTTGCTCGATTTCTGATACTCAATACGGGATAAAAGATCAAAACTTTCAGGGTTTGTTGACTTCAAAGATTCAGCTTTCGATTTCAACTCAGAGAAATCCATTGTGGCAGGACCAGAGAATCCATCTGGAGATGGTTCTTCTCCAAAGATTGACTTCATTTCCTGAAACACCAAAATCATTGAGCTTTTTAAGTATTTGTTTGGTAGAATCGTAAAATCAAGATCACTGAGTTGACACTTAGCATCAATTTCTCTACTTTCTCTCACAATTCAATCATCGGAAACACCAACTCTAAACCATTAATTAGACTCAATTTGCTTAGTTCCTCAACACGATTCAAAAGGTTGATTGGTGTAGCTGGCTACAGATGCACACAGAGAGTGAGAAAAACCTGATTCAGCTCATCTATATTCATGATTTGCGGATCGATTTCATCGTAAATTTTACTGCTGAATGCCTTTTTCACCGGAGAAATCACCGCCGGATATCGACGGAGAAACACGGCGCGACGGAGTGTCGAAAACATGTTTTTTTTTTTTTTTTGCCTCAAGTCAAAGAGATTGAAGAACTGAAGAAGCAAGGTAGTTAAGAGTAGGGTTCTGCTAAACCGGGAAAATTAAACCCAACACTCTTCAAATTGGTTTGGTTTATAATTCAATAACCGAAATTTATTAATTCTTACTAGTATTATTCGGTTTAAACCAAGTTAAAAGTACCTATGTGTACAAATGAGGTGCCAATCGTGGTTTAGCAATGGCCCATAATGGTTTAGCCTTAGGCATAGTCATGCCGTAAACTTCCACCGTATCAATATAGTCAGGTGAAGACCAATCAAAGCAATGAAAGAGCCGAGCCAATGCCATTAGCACCATCGTCACACCTAATGGAGCTCCGGGGCACTTCCTTTTACCAGCACTAAACGGCAATATCTTAAAATCCGGTCCGTGACTTATCTCAACTCGTCCGCTACCGTCAACGGGCCAATGTCGTTCGGGCCTAAAGTCCTCCACGTCGTCCCATAACTTTGTGTTTCGGCCCAATCCATGTGTATTGATGAAGACACGTGTCTTTGCTGGGATGTAATAGCCGTTGATCGTTGTTGGTCTGACGGACTCGTGAGGGATTAAAAACGGTCCGGCCGGATGCATTCGGAACGTCTCTCGTACCACGCAACGTAGGTAGTTTAAATGGACTAGATCCGATTCGTCGACCATGCGGTTTGATCCTACGATAGTATTTAGCTCTTCTTGAATTTTACGCATTACTCGTGGTTGCTTGATGACTTCGGCCATTGCCCATTCGTTTGTGACTGCTGACGTGTCTGTCGCAGCCGCTATCATGTCCTATTCAATTTACAAAAAAATACATAATTTAGTCATATTTTTGACGTTTCGTGCAATTTATTAACAAAACGGGATTAAATAATACCTGAATAAGAGCTTTAATTTCAACGTCGTCCATGTGTTCTTTGCCGTTTTCACCAGGTAGAGACAACAAAACGTCAACAAAATCCATTTCTCCGTTATTATCTTCAGTTTCTCGTTTTGCCCTTCTGTGCTCGTCGATGATCTTCGTATGAAACTTGTCTACACGCTTCTCCACGTCCCTCATCTCTTTCTCGCATCCGGACGGATCCACCCATCTCCAAAACGGCAAGTAGTCTCCTAAGTAAATAACACCCAACAGCCAAAACAATTTATGAGTTATGTGCATAAACTCTTGTGCTTCTTTTGGACTTACTAGAGATCCAGGTCCAAAAAATTGTTTCCCTAGTAGCATCCGGGTCACATTGTTCATAGAGAAAGCACCCAATACTTCCCTAAGATTTATTGGCTTTCCGAATTCCGCTCGTTCGAAGACGTCTCGTACAAGATACCGAGCTTCCTCGGCTCGTTGGCCAGTAAAAGATTCAAGCCTTTTTGTAGTAAGTAGGTGTTCCATGCATATCCTCCTCATTCTTTTCCAATGCGGACCCATTGGCGCTAATGCGACGTCCCCGCATCCATAAGCTAGGTGGACTGCGGCGAGTGTTTTTGGCCTAGATGCAAAAACATCGTCCTGTCTTAAGAGAATCTCTCGAATGGTATCGGGATCGTTCGTTGTGATGGCATCTATATTCCCGAGCCGGAGGTAGACTAATGGACCGTACTTATCACATAGAGCAGCCAAGTCCCGGTGAGGTAAAGGGCCCAATTGGAGTAGGTTACCCAATATCGGCAACCTTGGTGGGCCTGGAGGAAGCCTTTGGGATTTACTTGCTGAAGCCTTGAGCCATTTCCATAGAAGGAGATTAAGAATGAGAACAGCGAAGAGGGAGGCCAATACCAAAATCATCTAATCCTATATGTTCAACAGATGTTTTCATTATTCCCATATGGTCTTTCTTGTGTCAATATATAACAAATAATGGAAGACTAGTAGCTAGGTTTTTGTTAGAACTCTTAATTATATCATACAAGAGAAAATAATAATAATAATATAATCTAACCATGTATCTCTCTCTTTGTGTGACACTTTTGCGAGTTACATGCTTTGTTCATGTTCTTTTAGTCGGTTTATTAGGACAGAGTTAGCTTAGGAAATCTGGAAAGAAACATCACATTACCCTGTGAGTAAAAAAAAACACATGTAAATTATAAATCTGAGCATAGATTACAAATCTGTGTACATCTTAATTTGGTAAATTTTGAATAAAGCTGCAGATAATATTATTTTAATACGCAAAGAAGTAAATATTTTAATCGACAGAAAGGTTATTTAGAAATAAATATTATAACGGAAGTCTTAGTAGCAAATGGTTCCATGGTCTAGCGGTTAGGACACTAGACTCTGAATCTAGTAACCCGAGTTCAAGTCTCGGTGGAACCTTCTTTTATTTTGTTACATTCCTACTTATCCTCTTGTTAACACTTTTGTTCTTTTTTCTCCAGGCGTACACAGTAACTGTAAGTATGAACTATGAACACTAAAACGAACTCTCGCCGATTAACACTTGGCTATAAATCCAACACATAGAAACTATCAGAATCGGTCTACGACTTTAACTGATATAACTCTAAAACATTATCTTTATCTTCCAACCTTGTCTACTTTTGTCAATAAAACTTCTAAAATCCTAGTTTGGAGGATTCTTACAGGTATATAACCAAAAAAAGAAGCAAAAACAAAGAAACCTAGAAGAAAAAAAGAACCATTCAAAACCGGTTCTTGATTACAAACTCACTTCCACCTTCTTCTGTCTCTCAAAAGGCTATCTACCTGATGATGTTCTTGACTGAACAGAACTTGATTGTTCTCTAGACAACGCTGAGAGCAGCTTTTCTTTCGTTAATTCTTCAGATTTGACCACAAACGTATGCAACACTGTGTCCTGAGAAACTTCCAGGTTCGAGTTAATCACTTCTACTTTACTCTCTTCAAATGCATGGAAGATTCTAGAAGCCGGATGAGACTCCAAGGGACAATTTATTCTCACTGTGACATCTTCACCTGAGGTTTGAACATTAACATCCGAATCCAAGCTGATTGGTGGATTTGAGCTATACCCTAACCTCTCCCTCTCCGCTTCCATGACCTTAAGCTTGGCGTGAAGCTCGTTTATATAAGAAACTGCGTCCCCCAACAACGATGCTTTGTCCATCTTGGAGATGTTAGGAACGACGGATCTCAGAGCGTAAAACCTCTGGTTTAGCTTCTCACGCCGCTGCCTCTCTGCTTCTACATGGTTCAAAGCTTCAGCTCTTCCATTAGCAGGTCTCCTTCCGCGTTTTCTTGGTCTGTTGTTACCAGATTCATCAGCACCTACAGTCTCAGCCCATTCTGGGCCTCCTTCTCCATCTGAATTATTCTCGGAAGCCCTTGAACTCGCAGCAGAGAAATCAATCTGCATTTGAGCAGGAGGAAGCAGCCTCTGCGATGCTTGCTGCAAAGGAAGAAACTTGAACTCTTCTTTGCTTGGAACTTCCTTCACACTGTTCGTTCTCGTGTAGTTCTCCGGTTGCACCCATGTAGGACTAAGAAGAGTGTTGTTGCTGTTGTTGTTGTTGCCTGGGTTAGCAAACATAAACCTATTCCCATTATTATTGGGATAAGCATCTAATCTCTTGGGAGCTCTATCATCCATTTTTCTAACCGTGAGTTTCTCTCTGAACTGTCTATGTTGTTGTTGTTGTTGTTGTTGTTGATGTGGCTGTTGTTGGTGATGCTGATGAAGAAACCCCGAATTTTGCAGATCCTTCCCGAAGATCTTAGAAGCAGTAACGATTCTGTTATCATCAATCTTTTCAGCTACAGGTAAAGCAACAGCCGGCAGAGTTCTAACCGGAGGCAAAGTACTAGAAAACAATGATCTTATAGACAACATAGACTCTTCGCTCTCAGGCAAACATGAAGTGGAGCCTAACTCAACAACACCAATATCAGTAGGAACCAAAACAATGGTCTGAATGCCAGCAGATTTAGCAAGAAAGGATCTAACACAGTAATCAGAACCCGAGTTGACAACATCAGATAACCAAAGAGGTTTACCAGAGGAGAAACACTTGCCAGGACCACCTTCACCACGAGGGAAAGAGAAGTACATGGAAGAAAGAAGAAACATCTCAGTGTCAGTAACTCTATCTAAACCTAAAGCACAGTTATCTTCCTCAGATTCACCAAACATAGCATGAAGCTTTTGCAAAACCCTCTTCCTCATGGTCTGGTAAGTTTCCTCTTCTCTACCCATACTAAGAATCCTAACGATGTCTGACTTCTCACCTTGTTTAGGCTCTCGACAAGATCCATCTCCCCAACAGAGAACCAAGTCCCCGGACTTTGACCGGGAAATCTGCCAGAAAATGGCGTAGTTCCAAGAGAAGTTGCAAGAGTTGGGTCTCTCAACGAGATCGGAGAGCTTGTTCTGAAGGTTATCGTCGCTGCCAACGGTCATCAAGAGATTAGCATTTGGAACAGAATTGGAAAGCAAGTAATCGAGAGCTCGTTTCCCAAGCAAGGAAGCAATTATCGCTTTATCGTCTTCGTTCCACACTACGCCACCAATATTATTCATCTCTGCTCCTCTAATTGGATCCAAAACAAAACAAGGAGATGTTTTTGAAGAAACCCCAGATCTCTTTTATGCTTTTGGGTCAAATTCTAGGGTTTAGAAGTGACCCTCCCCAGATGCGAAATTATAGCAACAACAGCTTTGCATGGAACACCCACCAGAGATCTCAGATCTTTGCCCTATTTTTAATACATAACAACAAATCCAAACAGAAAATTAAAAATCAAAATTTTTTATTTTGTTTGGTTTTAAATCTTCACAGAATCAAGAAATGAAAATTAAGTTAGTAGTTTTACCAGTGAAAAGATATTCCACCGATATAATCTCCTCAAGTCACAAAACAATCCGACCAAAAAAAAAAAAAAAACAAATTTGTATCTCTCTCTTCAACCCAAAATGAACAAACAAATCACCTAAGTTACCCGTAAAAGAACCCTAAGAATCGAAGAGAGTGCAGAAAAGAAAAAAAAGAAAAACAAATTGTGTTTTTGGATTCAGTTTTGTTTGCTCTCTTCTCTCAAATCGGGGCTTCCTCTTTTGTCGCCGTGGCCAATTGAATGAATTCAAGGAAGAGAGAGAAAGTCCGACGCATGTTCTTCGTGCTCCTTTTTTATTTATTTATTTTTAATTTTTTTTTAAAAACCAAAAAAAAAAAAAAAAAACAACAAACACAAGACTTTCAATTTAACCATGGTTACCTACTACTGCTACTATTTAACTACAGTTTAAAGAGAGTTGTGTTTTAACTTCAGCCGGGTCTGGTCGAGTTGGTCCGGCTAATAGTTTTGTCTCTTTTGTCTCGACTCTTTGTTACACGACGATGTTTTGAACCTTAAAATATGTTAATGTCCTTTTTTTTTTTGTCAATAATTGGCAATACATATATACTACATATACGGTTTTGATTAATTATAAAGTTGTGTGTATCAGATCTATCTCAGCTGGTGTAGATCTATCTTATGGGGTTGATTAGATTCTTATGTACAGCACATACCTATATACTAAGGCTTAATTATAGTATATGGGAAAATAAACAAAAGGGATAACCTAACCCAAAATTAGTAATCTGCTTTGTTTTTAGATTTTATAAAATTTGGATGGTTTCAGAAATAAAAAATATCAAAAGTCCGATGGTCAAGCACCGGAAACTTTGACCAACTCAACCCATTCACGTTCACGTTGGTAGAGGAGAGGATTAAATAAACTGATTTTGTTGTTGTTGTTGTGTTAATAATACTACTTAAAAGATTTTAAAATGTTGTGTTATAGTATGTTTTTACATAGTTTTCCATGTTTTTATTTTACCAACAATATTTTTTTTTTTTATACTACTTTTTTTTCCATGTAATTTGATACTACTTTGACAAATTATATTCCATGTAATTTGATACTACTTTTTTTTTTTTTGGAGACAAATTATACAACACACACGCCAGCCAACTGGATAGAGAGAGGAGGAGGAAAGAGGGCGTGAAAAGCACGTGAATATCACGTGGATCGAGGAGAGATGACCAGAAGAATGAGAAGAACGTGAGATGCATTTAATTTTTATTGGATATTTCTTTCTTTTTATATATATAAAAATGCGCCTGCCACTTTCTTTTTCTTTCTTCTCTGTAACGTATTAATTTTTTGATAGAGAACACGTATGATTTATTTTAAATTTTGTGGTTCCTTCCCACTGCCACTGCACAACAAAATTGATTTATATCGTTTTCACTTATCAATAAGAAACAAACATTATCATCCAATTATTAAAAATACGGCTCATGGAAATTCTAGTATATATATATGCAACAAAAAAATGAAAATAAAAATAATGTTAAAAAAATGGAGTCACGAGTGGGTATAAAATATATGGCGGTGTGAGAAACACACAGCTAAAGTGTGGGGACCGCGTGATTCACGTGTTTAAACTATATCCCTTTAATCGAGAGACGTGGGCTCCTCCCTCCCAATTTTCTAAATGGGCCGATGTTTACATGTCTATTCGGGTTTCCATGAAAAAACTAATATTATTTATTGGGCCGTTTATGGGCTGAGATCATCGTTATTATTATTAGCCTTTCTCGCTACCGCCCCATCTGAGAAACTGACAGCTAAATTGTAGTTACAAGAAAGGTTTGAGGGAGCTGCAGAAGATTCCACAAACAGTATATTTCACTTGAATCTCGAGACTCAAATCATATATTTATTTTCTGGTTTATGTTTGTTAGAGTCATTTATATATTTAATATATATTAATATTTCAAAAATGATCCAAATTGGTTATGTCTTTTATATGTGATTGTGAACTGTAGTTTGAGAGTTGAAACAAAAGCTTTATCCCATACATTTTGGCGTCTATATATAGATGTTGATATAGTCATTTTAAAAATGAAGTCCGTGTTTGTAACGTCTACAAAAATCGTCACCTTTTTTTGTTAACAACCAAAAATAAGGGACTACTTTACATATAACAAAAAACCACTCACGAAAAGGGCAAAAAGCACCGACCAAAAACTTAATGCTCATCGTATGTCAGAACAAAAACTTGAACCTTAATCCAAAAACAAAAGACGTCAACCACACACACACACACATATACTGTTATAATTTCAGTTACTTACTGTTTGAAAAACGAACAAGTGTTTACACTGTTACGACAACGCAACCGAAGACAAAACTGATATCTCTAGTAATTAAAGTCGTAAATGATCTGATGTAAGATGAAATAGAGTTTTGTAACTCCTCTTGCTAACTATTTTCCTGATTGAGAGTATTCATTTTTAAATAATATTTTGATCGCACTATTACTTGGAGTAAATTTTCGATATGTCCATGTTAATTCGTAGTGACGTGATGGGTTACAATGTGGAAACCATAGACTTCAGGTGATTTTTATCAAGTCCCCCTTTTGATGTTAAATCATAAATCACCGTTACGAAGACGTGATTTTCTTGTGATATCTTAAATTTGTTTTTTTTGTTTCCTTTCTTAAGAATAACTTCAGCTAGTTGTCTTTTTTTCTTGTAATAATCTTTACTGTCATGGAGAGTTTTTATTCTTTGAAACGGTGATTTCAGTAGCAAAATCATAAAAGATAACTTTTTTGAGTAGTGTAGATTTCTGAGTGGTATAGACTACAGTTTTAGACTATGGTCCCTTCAAGAAATAATCAATGCTATTTAATTTTTTAAAAAAAAAAAAAAAAAAAAAGCAACCTCTGTGGAC
The DNA here is from genome assembly GCA_023657505.1 of Camelina hispida. Lineage (NCBI taxonomy): Eukaryota > Viridiplantae > Streptophyta > Magnoliopsida > Brassicales > Brassicaceae > Camelina > Camelina hispida. The sequence continues at coordinate 475,150 of CP094631.1, forward strand.
CTGCGTTGCCCAAGTATATGAAATAACACAAATTAATAAGCTAATAATTAGGAAAGAAAAAGGGATCTTTGTAGATACATTTTCACGATCATGGCATGCATGCACACAAAATTAAACCTAATAAAGTGATTTCATTAAAATAATAAATTAATATAATTAATTTTCCAGTGTCATCTTTTGGCCAAAGTTAAAATTTGGAGTTAAATGTTCAGGTTTTTTTTCTTAATATGCAACATGTATAGTGTATACATATGCTCACTTCGAAACGTTGTCTGTAAAATGTTAAGATATGATCAGGAGGTACTAAACTACTAACTAAGGTTTAAATATATTACACACTATAGCTTAGAAAAAAAAACTCGTATAGACTTAAGTTAATTACTCTTTTTTCTTGCCATCGACACACTTTTTAACAATTTGTTGAAAAAAGTGCTCAAACTATAGGACAGGACGTCAGCAGTACATGAGAGCTATTGAAAACATTTCCCCACCACTCCCGACTGCTGGGAGACAAAGATTTGACATATAAACTTTCTTAGTTTAATTTGACATTAAAACTTTTATCATCGGGGACATCAATTAACCCCATGATCTTACATTTTGTTCTTATGCAAGATTTGCGCAGTAGTGTTTCATTTTAGTAACAAATATTTCTTTGTTATTTACATTAATAGTATTATATTATCACTGGTTTATTTTGACCCAGCTGCGCTTATTGTAACAATCCATTGATACACAAAAACATGCTCGCTGATTTACTATTCAACATTTTTTCCTTTTTTTCGTTATAAAGTGATACTATAAAATAGATTTTGATAAAGTAAAAAAAAATCAATATGTATGTTGGGGGCATATAGGTAAATTCGAATATTGGAGCAGTAACGCATTTTGGTTAGAAAATGGGATTGGATGAGATTATAAATGTAGAGATAACAGTGTGACTTAACCACATAACAAACTCCTTTAATGTCACAACAGAGAATGAAGCTATCACCACCACCACCACTTGCCAACAACGAACAATCCGCCACCGCGTCCGCCGTTAAATCTTGTGGCGGAGGAGGCGGTAGAGCAACCAGCTCGACGACGAGGCATCCAGTGTACCACGGAGTTCGCAAACGTCGATGGGGAAAATGGGTTTCTGAGATCAGAGAGCCCCGCAAAAAATCTCGGATTTGGCTCGGATCTTTCCCGGTGCCGGAGATGGCGGCTAAAGCCTACGACGTGGCGGCGTTTTGTCTCAAAGGTCGGAAAGCTCAGCTTAATTTCCCCGACGAAATCGACGATCTACCTCGACCGTCCACGTGTACGGCCAGAGATATCCAAGTAGCTGCGGCCAAAGCAGCCAACGCCGTCAAGATCATCGAAATGGGAGATGTCGACGACGTGGCAGACGAAGATGATTTCTGGGAAGGCATTGAGCTGCCGGAGCTCATGATGACTGGGGGTGGCTGGTCGCCCGAGCCTTTTGTTGCCGGAGATGATGCCACGTGGCTTGTCGACGGAGACTTGTATCAGTATCAGTTCATGGCGTGTCTGTGAGTGTTGCTATCGATTGTGTCGTATTCGTTATACGTGTACGTTGTATCGTTATTGTGTTGGCTACGTTAATTTAATGCATATGTATATTTTTATTTATTTGTTTCTAGCTTATTGTTTTACTTTTATACCTGTTTCTTAAATTAGTTATCAGGTTCGTACGATCTTGATAAGTAATTAATTATATGTATGACGTTCTTATACAGTTTTAGTTTAAGTATAAGTATGACTGTTTGCACACCAAAAAAAAGTATCGTTACTTATTATAACCTTTTTTAAAAGAAAAAATTGGGTGCAACTTTACTAAATACTAACTCTAATTAAGCTTTAATGTGATTTTTTTGTTTAATTGAAATTTTTAAGGAAGCTGCTGATTATAGTAAATCATTGGTTTTAAATCATTGAAGCTTGATTCAAACTTCTGAAATATTTGTAAGAACTTGTTATTATTATTTTTTTAATTATTATTTATTTTTTAGGAAAAGTATAATTCACTACCTAGCGTAATTCCTAATTCGGTCCAATTTCCATCGTTGTTCATGCAATAGCTATCGGGGACCCATATCCATATTTAATAAGTATCAAATAATCATTTTAAAATGACTATTGATATTTTATCATATTTATTTGTTATGTTTTTTTCATAGAAAACAAAAAACAAGACTCCTTAAATGAGTATATATCATGGAGTTACCGATTAATGTTCTCTTGATGTGTTTGGAATATACTGTATATTAGATTATTAGTATACACCAATTTTTGAACTTTTTAATCATAAGTTGTTCGCTTTCGATTACACTGTAGAGAGCTACTTCGTTCCAAGATGTTTAATAATATCATCAGTACTCTGTACTCAAGCTTCATTGATACTTATAAATGTCGCTAGGAAGAAACTCAGTAGTAGTCAGTAGTCAGACAGTACTGGATCTAGGTAGCAAACCAAACTATTAATAAGATGTATAATTATCAGACGTGAAAGAACGGTTGTGCCCTCTTGAAGCCTTATTGCTTCGTTGGACATTGGACTGTTTTGTAACAAGAGAAAACCGGGCGGGCCATAGATATGTCATGCCGTTTATCAAACACAAAAACGACAGTAAGTGCTATTTCCTATTATATGATCAATCCAGCACTTCGTTTCGTGAATCTCAGAAGACACAATTCAAACAAACAAGCCAGGGTTTGAAAGTTTCTGACTGATCAAAATACGTCCACAAAAATAATAACCACAGAACGATGTATGTTTAGGATTATTTCCTAACGCATTTGTTCGTATTCGACCCAACACTTATACACCGTTAAATAGATCCCAATTTCACCACGTTGAAATTGTAAACTACGATGTAAGATGTGTATAAATATACGTGTTAAGAACTGAGCCATAAATATTTGTTCCAAAAAAAGAATCATCCGTACATGTACAACCCACCTCATGTATAAGTATAATCAGTACAAGACCTAACATGATAAAATCATAAACTCGAGATTTATACGTTTCATTCAAAAGTATTTTCGAAAATTCAGTACTACTACATAAGGTAATTACTGATCCAAGTCTTTTAGCGAACATGTTAATTCATCAATTTTGTTACATTTTGGGATATATTTATATTTGACCAATTAGTCCTTCAATATTTTTGTCATGTGCATATTAAGCTCTAGTACTGTGTCTGTAATAATATTATGTTCTTGTAGGACACACGACAAGACGAGGACGCGGAGATGGTACCAGCATAGAACCAAGACTTGTCTGGGTGGGAATTTTGAAATTATTAATGTTTTGTCCTTTGTATCATCATCATATATTCATAATACTACAATTTTGCACCACATATTAAGATATTTGATGTACAACACGTTTTTTTTTAAATAACGGCTAAAAGGATACTCAAATTTATTATATCAGACAAGAATTTGTTGGACTTTAAATTCGACTATAATTTAGAGCTGTATTTAGTGGTTTGGAAGTTGGAACTCGATCATAGCATCCAAGAAAATCGAATATTGGTTTATTATAATTCAGGAAATTTTTGCTACACTTTGAACTTTTTATGTTTGTAGTACGCAATGATCATCGACAATATATGTTTCTCCTGGGAATTCAATAAAGCATCTTATATCTATCATTCAGAATCAATACGGAGAAATAATTATCAAATTTGACCCTGAAAAAGAAACTGGAAAAATAATAATGCCCATACCATCTATATTCTACATGATCACGAACAAAGAAATATTTTTTTATTTTTTTATTTTTGTTAAAAGAGAACAACAATGAACAAACAGAGATATGAAATTTAGTACATTAGATGATGAGTATATGTCAAATCTAAACTCGTATACATTACTGCATAACCAATGTTGGCAAAAAGAATAAAAATTTATGTTTTTTGTTAAGCTAAGAAAGAATAAACTTGAACCAAAGCTGATAATAACCAACCGTTAACTCCTCTTCTATGCACCGCGCAACATGTTTAAAAGTTAAAAACAACAAATCCCCTAGCAATCAATATACTAAAAAGAATGTTTGGATCTCAAAATTGTTTCCAGGACATTTGGGCCTTAGATTAGCATATTGGATCAAATATGATCCACGTATAGAAAATAATATTAGAATGTATAGTTCTTTTGATTACAAGCAGATAGATCCTAACCAATAAATAGTTTTGATAGAGAAGAACTAAGTATAACAGAAATATCACACAATACATACAGTACATTAAGACAACAAACACACAAATTTAGAGCCCAAGTGAAGAAGTTATAAACCCTAAAACTCTTGGAAAGATCAGTGAATGATCAAACAAAAGACATTTTCAAGATTCTACAAGGTAAAAAACCATCCAGCAGTCCAACCTAGGAGCAAACCAGCACCAATGAGACTAAAACCTAATGCAAAAGCCATCATATATCTCCCAATCTCACCCTTTTTCTTCTTCTCCCTTCTCTGTTTCCTCTTTTTCAGATTCATTCCTTTGATCTGTTCTTCTACTTCACCCTCCTTCTTCATCTGCAGATAAAGAGCTTCCATTTCAAGAAGCTTTAACCATTGCTTATAAGCCAACATCTGACCCGCTTGTCTCAACAAGATTGTTATCACACGGTTTTTCTCAGCACAAGCTTCTCTGGCCGCTTTCTCTGCTTCTCTTGCTCTGGTCTGAGAGTGCCTCAACGCTTCTAAAAGCTGAGCTTTGCTTAGATCATCACTTCGAGGGGAAGACATCGGACTCGTGTTCTTGCTCTCTGTGCTACTATTGTAACTCAAAGATCTCTCAAACCGATCGTTCCAAACTCCTTGTTTCCATGGGGATCTAACCGCTGTTTTAAACCCTTTATCGCCACTCGTGCAGTGAATACTCTTGTGGAGTTTCTGAGGTGGAGGAAGATCACAATTCTGGATATTATGATCAATCGATTTAGACGCCACCAAGAGAGCTAATTCATCTTTATCAGTCGTGCTTCTCCACCAAGGAGTTGTAGCGTTAGCTTTCTTGCCAGTTAAGCTGTAGTCTTCTTCCTTTTCATCTTCTCGTATCCCGATCAAGTCGACAAATTGTTGCAATTTCTTGCATTTGGTGGTATCTTCAAAAAAGGAGTTTGTAATCTCCTCATCAAATTCAGTAGATCCCTTGAGCCACCATTTGGTATCAGAAGAGACATCAGAGGAATCTCCAAAACTTCCTGAACAAAAGCTGCTTTTCTCGGCCGAAGAATGTTGGCAACAAGCTAACCTCGGAGCCATTTTAGCATCTTCATGAACAGCAAAGCAACGACTCGCTGTTCTTTGCCACAATGCTCTTGCTTCAGCTGCTCCCATTACTACATCAATGTTAAGACACAAGAAGCCTAACAAGGTTAAGAGAAAAGGGGGAAACACACACACACACCCACAAAAATCAAAAGACAGTTTTATTTTGGTCCTGAATCAAAAAATAAACGGTGTTCATTGTTCCACCCTATAGATCCCGCAATTGAAACATAAAACAAATGGGAAAGAGAGCTAATTTTCTTTGTTTGCTAGTCCCGAGATTGCTTCTAAGCAAATGATTGACTCATATAAAAGCGAGTGACTTAAGGAATTTAATTAAACAAGTACACGCAAGTCTTGGGATCAAAGCATCTTCTTTACAAAAGAATCAGTCATTAACTTCTACAGATCAAGACATGAAGATGGTAAATTTCATAACCAAAGAAAAAAAACTAAAGTTTCAGAGCAATTAAAACGTACGATTTGGCATTGGAATCGAGTAAAATTACCAACTTTATCAGAAATAGCAAAATCAGAAGTTGACCCATGAAACAAAACCATAAACTATCATCGCTGATCGACGAGATCGAACAGAACTAGAAGAAACAGAGACTTTTATGTAAAAATCAGACCACGAAAACAGAGCAGAGAGCAGTAAGATTATATAGATCAGAAGAAAGTCGGAGTAACAAAACTAAAGTTACCATTTTTAGTAGTTTAAAGATTCCATGAATCTCTCTATCTCATAAAACGAAGCGATCTTGCAACCGAAGCTTTTTTTTTTTTTGGCTTTTCTGCTTTTCTTTCGTTCTTTCTTGGTTCACACTCTCTGGCTGGCCGGCCCCATGGAACGAATTTTACAGTTTCTTCCGTAGAAAAGCTTCCGAGTTAGGGACACTAAACGACACAGTTTCATTAACTTGTTTGGCTTGGTAAGCATCTAAAACAGCTCCGATTGGCAACACGTGTTAACCACAGAGACAATCGACGGTCGTTATGGACATGGACCCCTCTTCGATTTAAAAGGATAAGGTGTTTTCATAGAATATTTTTTTCTTGGGGAAAAATAAATAAAAAATCATTAGTCTTATTCCATCTTTAATTTCACTCATTCCTTCGTTTTGTCGGCTTTAATTTTGCAAGGAACACCATGTTTTTGGGTTAAAATTGAATCATCAAATTTTTAATCACGTTACTAATGTTTATTTTTGTTATAGAATAGAGAGAATCACTTTTATTCCAGTGCTCTTATACAAAATTAAACGACGGGTTTGTTTAAACTATATTGTATTTTATACGTACACCATGATGACATATAATAACCATCCAGGTGGGCTTTAATTTGACACGTGTCATTAACTAGTTATTTGAGATCTTGGTTCTCAGCCACGTGTTCCTTATAGATCCATTTAGCTAACAAAACAATTTGTTTTTTCATCTAAAAATAATTTAAATTAATTGTTGTTAAAGTAAATAGTGGTTTTTTTTTTTTTAACAACTGAGAACAAATAAATGAAAATATACCGATTTTGGTAATGATATAATTATGCATGATGGAAATAGTGATTGTGCATGCGTTTCTAAAACTAACTAATGATAATATATTCATTTTGGGGAAATTTGTTGTATAATCTTCAAAGCGAGATGTTTGACAAAAAAAAAAAAAAAAAAAAAAATCTTCAAAGCGAGAAAAGAACCAAAAAAAAAAAAAAAAAAAGTGTATAATGTGTATAGGGGACAGGGTCTTTTAACAAAAAGAAAAATTATGTGTATAGGGGGTCTAAACGTATCGTTTAATAGAAAACAAAAGAATACCACAGTAATGGATTTGAAAATGATTCATGATGATTTACATAGGCTTTGTAATTCGGATACACATAGTCCTTTGTAAGCCCAACACCAATACGTAGTCCTTTGGTCATGTCAAAATAGATTTTTTTTTTTTTTTTTTTTTTTTTTTTTATAGGAAATTAAAAGAAAGGAAAATCAGGAAACAGAAATGATCGTAAACATTACTAAATAGTTTGACATTGGAGTAATACTCCACTAGGATCTAGACTGATCATGCATATATAAGTTAGTTGATAAAATGTACTATATCTTTGAGAAGCATTAAACAATACCAGAACAATGCTTACATGTGATATATATATCTTAAACGCAAAATAAAAAGACACAAGTTAAGTGATAAAAAGTAATTGTAATTTGGATACTCTACGAGAGAGATTGAATTTGAAACTACAGTTACGTTGGAATCTGACTAAGCAAAATGTTTGGTTTCCAAAACATAGGGTGCCAAACCTATAAACAATTTGAATTGAAGATGTTATATTTATTTTGAATATGCTAAATATATAACAATGTGACTGCAAAAGATAAAGGTGTTCTGAATTTGTTTCCATATATATTGCTTTGACCGATTTTCTATTTTCATCAAATAGTGAAAACAGTGGGAAGCAGCAAAATGAAGAGTGCTCAGATTTGAAGCAACAAATAGTTTTAATTAAAATATAGCTTTGTCTCAGCAGGCTAAAAGAGCAAATAAGACAAAAGGACCTTGAACACAGACCATTTCTTTTCCCTGTAAACGACTGAAATGTACAACGTAACAATGCCGTTGGTGTCACTGTGAGGCAGTAAACCCAGCTGGCCAAAAGCAAAAGCATCGAGTGGCGCCAAATCTGAATAAAATTGTATTAATGTTACATTTACTTTAAAGATGCTATATTTATCTTTTATAACAAAATAAAAAATGAAAATAGGAAACCTTCCAGATGGTTCGACGGTCGTTATAAAAAGACCCATCGTCTCGAGCAAATGAGTGCGGAAAAGAAAATATCAACAAAATAGACCTGCTCAATAGACCCATCGTCACTTTCCATTGGGTTTTTTTTCTTTGTTTTTTGATACCTCATTGAAGAAAGAAGATGAAGCTTGGCTTTACATCATGGCTTCGTGTCTATACGCATTCTGAATACACGATGATGTCGACACTATCGAAGGAACTCGGCTTTCGTCTACTGACCGTGATCTTGCTGTACTTCAACATGAAGCCAGGTACGTACATCGACGCTGCTGGGAAATCTGTGAATCCAGGTACGTACATCGCCGCTGATGAGTTCACCTATGCCCGTCGTGCTGCTGGGTGGGCAGGCATCATTTTCGCAACACTGTCCTGCCTTGATGCTGGGTTCAGGTCCAGGTTCAAAGATGTCAGAATCTTTGACGAACTAGCCATCGTGTGTTTGTACGTAGCCTTGTGGGCTCTCTTCTACTCTATGTTTGAAAAGATAAGCATTTATTTCATGGTGGTGTCTGGCATGGTGTTTGTTTTTGCGGTGGTCGATGCCTTCGTAAAGTGGCGCTTTGGGGATTTCCCTGCACCAAAACCTCACCAAAGTTTGGCGGCCATGCTCAACATTCTCAAGGACGCACCGAGAGACGATCAAGCCCAAAGAAACCTCAACTACCTTGCTTTGCTTCTGGTGGTCATCAATCCAGAAGACCATAACACCCTTGCTGTTCTCAAAATGGTGGAAGACCACTACAAAGCACACCAAGCACACCCAGCTAGCCAAGCTAACCCCTGAGGCCGTGATGCATGAACGGTAGTTTCCTCATGTCCCTTAGTTTTCTCTTTCCTCTTTCATGGCTTTATCTTCAATATATGTTGCTATTTTATGTTTAATGTTATTTTCTTTCATGCATTTGGTTTCTATTCACTTAGTTTATGGTTTTTGATCAATTTTTCCATTGTAATGGTCTCGGATATTAATGACATGAGGGGAAGCTTTTATTTATCTTGTTTTATACTCTTATGTTTTTTATGTTCCATTTGCTTTGTCCACACCACAAACCGCATTCTTTTTCTTATATGTTTGTAATTTCTTTTATTATGAAGTTTTTACAATAATCTATCAGTCAGCACAAAACATAAATCAAACTAGCTTTACTATCCACATTTATTTTTTATTAAACACAAAAAAAAAAAAAAAGAGTTTGTGTATCTATAAAGTCTTGCCACCACCTTTTAATTTACCGTCATTATATTATATTTTTTGTATCAGTGAATTTTTTAAAATATTATCTTATATAATCTGAAAATTTGAAGATTTTTTTTTTTTTTTTTTTTTTTTATAAATAATGTAGACTTAATTGGAAGGTTAGAGTAATTTTAGCTCTTCGTTGTACACTGGATCATTAATTATTGCGGTCAATCAAAACACATCCTCGCTCGCCTAAAGCAAAAAAAAGCCCATTAACAAATCGAAATAAAATTGTACTCTAACATAACACCCTTGACGTACCAAACATAGACTTCACCACTGCACTACAAGAAATATTTTACTAAATTATGCCCTTAACTAATGATATATTTTGATGCCTAAATCATCTGCTTGTTGGGCTTTAGCCCCGGGCCGGCCCTGTTAGGGTCCGTGAGATACTTAAACCAATCAAAAGTAGCAAAACAGAGACACTCTGCTTTTCAACTAGATAAATGCAGCTCTTGTTTAGACACATTATCGGGTATCCCGAGTTATCTGGAACAAGTCCGGTTTTTTAGGTTGTGTGAATGAATTTGAGATTTTAGCATACTGTATTAGCCAATGATGTAGATTGGAAAACAGAGATATATGTGTGTTTCTGTAGATGAAATGTACTTGATTCTATAATATTTATGTTACATAATAATAATCACCACAACTCAGGTCATTTCTTTTCTTTTCAGGACAGAGAAAACCAGAGATACTCTGTCTTCTGATTTTCTATATACAAAAACAAAGCAATTTGATTCCACATGTGTGACCAATGGAGGCTAGGGTTTCTCTTCATTTCAGATTTTAGGGTCCGTGAGATAATGAAACCAATCAAAAGTAGCAAAAACAGAGACACTCTGCTTTTATACATTGTTAACTGAGAGCATGAAAAAAAATACATTTCTTTGTCTCATTCAAGCCGCATCAGCGACATGGTCTCCGGTAAGAGCAACGGCAGGAATGGCTGTGAGCATCAGGGAGAGGCGAGTGACACTATAATAAGTTTACTAATTAAGTAATCATTCGTAGTTTATGATAGCCAGCAGAAATATTAAACAACATGTACGTCAGTTCATTAATATCATTGTCCAGCTCACAGTCGACTAAACCTTTTTCTCCAACAATCCATTTAAAAAGAAAGGTAATCGTGAAAACCAGAAAGTCCTAACTTGAGTCTCAAGCAAAATAGCAGCAACCAGTGGCTAGCTTGATCATTACTGCATGGCCTTGGTCTTATTGAAAGATTCAACTTTCCTGTCGTTGCCTCCAAGAATTTAACACCTCTTACTGCACCTGACGTTGAACATCTCTTGCATACAATTCATGGCCATATTATATATGCTTTAGTTTCCTAAGTTCTGACTCTGTTCATTGTGTGAAAGCAGAGCACCTAGTAGTTTTAAACTTCAAAGGGTTCGATTTCGTGTGTGGTCCGAGGAAGATGAGACAAAAAGAAACCTTTCTCTGGTTCAGCTGAGAACCTTCCGTTTGAATCTATGAGTTTCAGCTGATGTGTTTTTTACTGATATTCTTTAGAAACAAGAAAACCATAGTCAAGGATTAAAATCTTATTTCAAATCTGTTGAAACCTAATCTATATTAGAACTCGTCGATCGATTCCGTGAAAGAACTATGAGCAGGCCCGTCTCGGAACTCAAGCTTAATATAATTTAGGGCCATCATATCCGTACAGTGGTTGAAACCTCCATCGACCGACCGTGTTAAAACACTCAATCGATCTCTCTCTCTCTCTCTCTCTCTCTCTCCTACCCCCTTAAGTTGGTGACTAACACGTGCCCCACACGTGCCAATGGAGTGAGAGCTAGTCTAGAAACTTCTACTTCCTTTAGAGTCTTTCTCATACTCTCTGTATTTGAGAGAATAGATCGTAATTTAATCAAACTTTTTGTTGTTTGGAGGATCTATAATCTAATCAGTTAATAGAATCAATAGTCGATCATAATAAGTCAATAAATTGAAGAATCAAAATTTTATATATAGGAAAATAAACAAAAACGTTAAATAATATAGAGGATATAATTAATTAGATAAGACTATAAAAGATTTCGTTAATATATGACATTATCTAACCATTAGATACCGCCAATGAATATATGGTCAACATCAATATATATATATATATATATATATATATATATATATGTTTACTAAGGTGAGAACACCAAGAAACGAAGCCATGAATCCTGCTACCATCGATGAATCTCCGATCCGACGGCGTCCATGGTGGTGAGTCTCAACAATGAGTTTTCTTTACTCTGGTTTTTATTATTATTATTAGAAATTAGATTTTATCATAAGAATTATTAGACATTAAATAATACTCTGACCGGTGAATGGGTATGCAGGCAAAACGGATACGTAATATACGACATGGTCATGCACGTGCTTTTGATAGGCTTCAATGTTGCAACCTTCTTGTATATTAGACACTACAAGATTCCATTAGTTTCACATAAATACCATATGGTCGAGTATTTCGTGGCCTGCTACTGCGTAACTACCATTATTGGTGTGGCTATATGGATCTACATATTCAAGAATAACATCCCCGAACGTCCCTTTGAAGGTGGCATCATGAATGGTGGTCATTTAGCTGGCGTAATTATTTTCATTCTCTTCCTCTATTCTATTTCTCACACCATTGCTCTCATTTTCGGTATACCTCCTTTGTTATGGTTTGTATTCTTTATGCTCTACACTTGTCGTCGTAATAACAAGAGATAATACCCTATTGCGCTTTACTCTCTCTCTCTTTTTTTTTTTTTTTTTTTTTTTTTTTTGATAATAGTTACTCAGAATTTCATGTCTATCAAAAGTTTTTCGTTTATCAAACGAGTCTAGAAAAATTGAACTTTTCATTAAAGCGAAATTGTAAAGAAAAAGTTTGTCGAAGGTCGAACAAGGGTGCAAGAATCTAGGAGTGCAGACTTGAACTACTAGACTACGGTATCAACACGAAAATCTTTCAGAACAAAGAAAACAAAAATCACTTTCTTCCAGTGCTGTAAACAAATTAAACGAGGGGTTTAAACGTTAAACTGTATGTTGTATACGTACACCATGACATATAATATCCATACAGGTGGACTTCCACTATGGTACGTGTCATTAACTAGCTATTTGGAGATCTTGTATCATTGTTACGCTCTACCAAAAGTTCAAAACACATCCTATGATGATAAACTCATGAGTCACACAACATGGCCATTGATATTATTTGGCTCAGGTACTACTAACATGAAAGCCTAACTTGTTTATTACCTAACCTAAGAAGATTACATTACATGATATGTAACATTGTTGGAACCTGGAAGTGAAAGTGGGGAGATAGAAAGAGAGAGATTTATGAATTTCGTGTTTATATTAAAAGGAACAAGATCAAAGCTTCAAAATTAGTTACTTACAAAAATATCCAACAAAAAGCATGAACTCTCGATTTAAAACCAACTCATATGAACATTTTTATACATATATATGTTTGGTTTTTTGTTCTTCTTCCTGGTGTTCTCTTTACCGCAAAAGGAATCTTACTTATTCTCACCATTGATTCCAAAGATACGTACCTTGTGCATGTTGGGGAACTTGGCAACCACCAGAATCATCACAGCTAGTGTGTTGAGAAACAGCCATGGATGCCTGTAATCTGTTGTATGCGATGCTATCAAGTACCTGATTTCATATTCAAACTATCAATTAAGAAACCCAAGCAAAAAACCATATGCCAACAAAAAAGTTTATAGTCAAAAAACAAGAGACACACAGATAAAGAGCTCAATCTTAAAACAAGAGACATAAAGAGCTCAATCTTAAAAGTTCAACGAGATAAATGCAGCTCTTGTTTAGACACATTATCCCCAGTTCTGTAGAACAAGCCCGTTACACATTACCGATTTTAGATTGTGTGAATTTGAGAATTTAGCACATTGACCATATGAGATACAAGGATATATGCAACGAAAGGGAAACAAGTGCTAAGAAACTGTAAATTGGAAACAGACTAGAATGTTGAGATATGAAGGAACAAGCGGTTGGGACTTACAGGACAACAGGAACTACAGTGAGAAATTTGCGGTTGCGGGTAAGTTGTTGACCGCTGTCCATTTGTTCCCACCAAGTTAAACCATTGTAGATTCCTTGGTCATCTGCAAAAGGAGTTCCCTTCATCCAGTGAAAGCAGTGATACGTTACCTGACAACAACAACAACAAATATCCACAAATGCTACTCAAAAATTTCCAAAGAGTAACTCAAGATTCGACTAAGTTTGGTGTTTTGATCAAGCAATGCCAATACAAGTCACCCCAAAATGCCTGATCAACTCAACACCGCTGATACTGATCAACTAAAAATTGCTGATACCAAAACTGATCAAGATCCAAAACTCAAAACCTAATGATAACGATACTGATCAATACACACAGTCACAAATCTTATTTCAAACCCTAAAGCACTAGGGAATTGCTGATAGCCCAAGAGATCAAATCAAAGGTTGCTGTTTAACAAATTAACAAACTCATAACTAGATTCAAATCCAGATCTCAGGAAATCGGGGGGAAAAAAAAAGGAAACAATTCAACAAATCAACCGATCATCTAAAATCAAAGTCATAATTGTAAGTAAAGGCCGTAAACAATCATTGAACCATCAAAGAAGAAGATGAAGAAGAAGACTTACAACGAAGTGAGCGAGATTAACAACAGTCCAAGCCATTCCAGGGGAACAACCAGAGATAGAGAGAACAACGAGCCAACCGAAGAAGAGAATAAGCATGTAAGTAGTCCAAACTCCTGGATACATGAACCATTCCGTATTCCTGTTCATATCCGGCGGTGGCACAGCTTTCACATACAGATTCGCCATTTTTACAAACCTAATCGCCCGGATCGGATCGGATCAAGTCTCGTCTTCTTTAGAGATGGGTATCGATCAAAATCTTATATTAACACCTGAATTGAAAACCCAGATTCACAAACTTCTCTCTTTCGCCCGAGAAGAAGGATTTGATTGTTTTGGTTTTGGTTTTAATTATGTGTGCCCGTGAAAGACGACTCCTTTTTAGCATCTACACAGTATAATTAATTAATTAATTTAATTATTGGATTTGAGATATTTTAACTCATACGATGAACTAAAACGGCAGCGTTTTGATATCCCCACTTAAACAAACGTTTTAGAATTTGCACTTGATTAGTCTTTCATTACAAACATTTGAGAAAAAAACACACAACAAGAGGATTTAACAGAATTGTTCTATCTATATCATAGAAGAGATGTGTGAGGCAAAGTGATATTTGTCACCTAACATAGTCGGTATCAAAATCTTCTTCTTCTTCTTCTTGTTCGACTTGCTCAATGGTCTTCAAGTCAAGGTTGAGAGCCAAATCCTCAACTGAAACCTTAATAACGTCGCTTCTAACCCCAATGTCAGTAGCATAACGACTCATACAATACATTCCAGCAGTAACTGTTGCTACACCAATTGGATTTGGAATCAGCAACTTGAAAGGAGAAGAGAGAATTGCAGCTAAAGGAGCACCAACGATTGAAGAAGCTTGACCACTTCTCCCTACACCGAGCTTATCCATTATAAGCAAACCGGTCTTGCAGTAGAGCGCGAAATCCTCGCAGTTGTTCTTGAAAATGTCGTAGTTGCCAAATCCGTTTTGTAGAAGGTACATTGCCCTGTGGATGACTGAATCAGTTGGATCAGATTGCGCGGTTGTGCAAGTTCCTCCGCGGACTTTGGTGAGAAAAACCGGTGGGCTGACTCCATATTCGAAACAGTAGAGTGAGCCGTTCTTGAGGAAACAGTCTAAGCAAGAAAGCACTACTCCACTGTCTGGTTGTCTGAATCCGCAATCAGGAAATATCGAACAGATATCATCAGATGAAGATGAGATTGATATTGATGATGATGATGACTCCATGGGGTTGTGTTCTGGTCTGAAATGAACAACTTTGGACCCACCGACAAAGATCCCTGCAACAATATTGGTAGCCAACAATCATATCAAAGCCCATTAGGATATGATGAAATGCCTACAACAGTATCCATTCATCAACATAGGTAATTAGGTGAATAAATATCAAAGAATCCATAAAGTCCCCCAGATCATAGTAGAAGATGAATAAGAAACAAAACACTGGGCCATTGTGAAATTAGGTCATGCAAAGATTGGAACTTTGAATACAATTAAAACAAAGTAAAAGACCCTTGTCTTTAAGATCTGTCTAGATAAAGTCATTAACTTTGAGAATTCAAAACATAGACGATTAAATCGAAAAGTAAGTAGCTAGAAACCAAAAGACAAGACAAGAGCTGCATTAACAAAAATCGGATCTTTATTAATACGATGGAGTTATCTAGAAAGAAAGGAAGAAACTTGGGAAGAATGAATCTAAAGTTATACCATGGTGAGAATAAGCGAAGACTGCTCTGTAAGTGTAGATATGATCTCCTGGTTTGATCTCTTCTCGCTCCATCTTGTTCGTAAGCAAACCCATTTTTTCTTTCTTTCTTCTTCTTCTTCTTCTCTCTCTCTACACAAAGCTTTTTACTCCTCCTTGCTTGTGGAAAATGCAGGAAACGGTGTTACAGCTTACAAGTGTGAGCTCTAACGGTGGGATCTGACGTCAGCGAGATTATAGGTAAAGTAACGTTTTCTTGGAGTGGGAATCTGTGATTTGATTGGATGAAGGAACTGGAGCTGTTGAACTAATCCGTTACGGAAGTCCTTTAACGGCGTTAGTTATCTCAATATCCAAATGCGAGACCAACGAGGTGACCAAAGGTATCGCTAATTATCCGGGGGGCCTTTTGACCTTGATTCCAGGCGAGGGTAATGTCGTCATTTCATAACTCGGTGGTTGAACTATGAAGTAACCAACCCGAAGCAGGTCAAGCAAAGGATTTTGTAACAGCGACGACGTCGTTCAAGCTTCCCTCGGATTCTTCTGCTTTATTTTGTCTGTCAAATTCGATTTCCTTTCTTAAAGCATCCAACTTTATCTAATAAAACATCTTTAAGACTTTAACGTATAATTTTCTTTATTTTTTTTCAAAAGGTTCAACCAAAAAAAACAAATCAATAACAAGGCGTTACAACACAATGGCACTGATAATATTAATTACAGATGGTCCAGTTATAAACCTTGACATCAAATTCTGGATGTTGTTCCAGTTTCTTTCTTAACTCCTTTGCTTTTTCTGTGTCTTTAGCCAATATAAGAGAGAATCCTCCACCACCTGCACCTACAAGCTTAAAACCTGAGCTATAAGGTTGTGAAAACGTGAAAAGCTTATCCACAAACTCATTGCTGCAATACGGATCGAGCTCTTGATGCAATCTCCAAGCTTCTGACATTATCTCCCCTAGCTCATCCACTTCACAGTTCATTAACGCTTCTCTCCCTGATTTTGCCAGTTCGGTCAACCGCTTGATGCTTGAAATCAAGAGATTATCTCTTTGCAGATACCTTGTTACAACTTTGTGTAGGACCTGGTGAGCAAGCCTGACCTGTTTCAATGAAAGCATGAATGAATGAGACTGTAACTGCTTGTTTCTTTTTGTATTGCTAACATAGTAATACTCTTTTTCCTTTCAGTTGTTGTTGTCACTTACTTGACCGGTGAAAACAATGAGGAGACGTTGCTCCAACTCTGTGACTAGCTGTGGTGAGGCGAGTAAAGGAACGACTTGAAGACGCAGAGGAATTCCTGGAAAACTTGAAGTGAATTTTATTCCTGGGTATAACCCACCGATCTGATCTTGCCAGCCACCTCCAGTACCCATGAGTTGCTCGAGAACCAAAACGAGCCTAGCAACGTTTTCATTGCTCTCATCTCCATTGGATATTTGGAGAAGTCCTTTCACAACAGCTGCAGCTAGAATGCTAGAGGTTCCTAGTCCACTGCCACGAGGTACATTGGCCCATGTCTTTATTGCTAATCCTGTGGACTTGACAAAGCTTTCTTCGACAATGCCGGTTACCAAGAGAGCAGATTTAACAAGCCTGAATGGATCATTGATTTCAAATGGTGTCTTGATGCCAAAGTTTTCTTCACAGTTCATTGATGCATATAATTGTAGCTCGTTTCCAGCATCGTCTTGGATTGAGATTCCAGCCTGATTTGTTGTTTCAATGATTGTGCCAATTGGAAGTGAACCTTCCAAGGTTATAGCCATGTTCAGGACACAACCTGCACGCTCTAAACTCCATGGAGGTGTATCACTCCAACCTCCTACAAAATCTACTCGAACTGGTAGTTCAACTTTTGTCCTTCTTGGTTGAAAAACTCGATCCAGATGAGAAATATGATTCTCGGTATGGGGCTTGCCGCTTGATTCCAACAGATGCTCTGGAGAACAAACAAAAGAGTTAATCCAGGTCTATCTGTCAAAGAAAAGTATTACACAGCAAGGTTTTACCTTTAAAACCATATCTCACAGCTGAAGCAGTCTCTTCTGCAACTGCTCCCCAGACTTTATGTTCCAAGTCTATAGCTTTTGCCTCATCCCCACATGCTCGAAGAAGATCAACTTCTACCTGATATGCCCGACTCTTTGGAAGAATTTTGGAGTTTTGCTCCTGAAATTTGGGACATTGATCCAGGAAATTCTTGCATATTTCCAATCCTAATGATTCTTTCTGTAAAATCTCATGGCACAGCTGAGAAAAATTTCGCCCAAGCATACCATAGTTCATACATGCCTTAGCGATTCCAGCCGCAAGATCAGCTTGATGATTGCTGGAACCATTGCACATCTCAGGAAAGTTTATTGATCCGTGCAACTCTTCTAAGCTTACACGTTGTGAGCTTCTCCACAAGGTAATCTTTTCCTTGTTTCTACTATCATCTAAACCCATCAACCACGACGCCAACTTCAGCATTTCACTATAAGTGAGAATCGGGAACAATTTAGCATTCCACAAACATTTGTCTTGTACAGCATACGAGTTCCAGAGATCACTTTCCTCAATGCCAAGATCAAACAGTACTTTCTCCAAAGGTTTACCGCAAAAGGTTCCATCTTTAGAAATTGAGTTCTTTGGATTATCATGGAGACCACAATACACAATTACTCTCTCCTTATGTCCCACCAGCGGGACCTCCCAAAGACAATGCCTATCCGGAAGCATGAACCTGAAACTCTCTGGAGTTCCAAGATCTTCGCTTGGGATGTGAATACCAACAACTATGGACTGTGAGCCAATCTGTACGGCACCAGAAACTGTTGAATCATAGATAAGTGAATCTTCACCAATGGAGACACCAGGTGCAATTTCACTAGACAATATAACAGAAGACGCTGCAATATCTGAAACCGTAGTTGCAGGGATGGAACATAGGTGTCTTCGACCTACAATTCCTGAAGCATCTCCGCTTAAGTGATCCAATACCTCACTTGATGTTCCAAAATGCAGAAACTGCAAATCATCTGACACAAGATGATACAAAGGGATTAGAAAAGTAATGATATGCAATCAAAATCTTTCTCAGTTTAGCTAGTCTAGGGATCAATACAAACATACAGGTGCAGTAGCTGTATATCTTTTGCCTCCCCAGGCTGTTAATAAGAAGTTCACCCAAAGGCCTGGTTCGCAGCCAATCATGTCTTGAAGGAACCCATGCAGCCACCAAATCTTCATACAAACTCATCTGCCAGAAACCATTCCATTACTAAATATCTGTAAGAAGCGAATACATTTCCAAGGACAAGGTCTTTTAATGAACAAGCAGCATAAATATGAGAAAGTTACCTCCTTTTTACTGCTTATAAGCTCTGAGATCATGGGTTGGGATGAGCATCCAAGAGCGACCAGATCCAACCATGCTCTCCCCCTTGCAGATATTATCCCAGTGTCAAGAAGCGTCCGTCCATCATGTAAGATTGCATCTTTCTTGACAAGCTCCTCTACTGTAGGCTTCTGCAGAAGATCATTTACTAAACTGACAATACAGCCTTCAGCACGGGACTCAGATTTGGATGTGACAATGACACCATGATTGGAAGCAATATCAAGAGTGATAGGCACAGTAACAATGGAAGCTGCGTCTTCAGGGAGAGTCATTTTAAATGCATCAAAACAAGGGAGGACATCTCCAGTCATAATGAATAAACCACCTGCACAAGTTAAAAAAGTTCAGATCAGCATCCAGACAACCCTTAAAAATAGGTCATAAATATCACACGACAAAACACACTTTTCTCTGTTTTATGTAGCTTAAACACCAAGCTGCACAATAGACAACGAGAACATTTGAATATGTCACTTTAAAGTATGGAAATTTACCTTCATCTCTGAAAGCCTGTCTTGCACAAGAAGCTATTGCCAGTATATGATCAAAAAGGAGAGGAACAGGACCATCAGGGTCATCAGCTGCAAGATAAGGAAGCGGGAGGAAGACTTTCCCCATAGGATTTGCCCATGGAACCCTTTTGGAATCACCTCCAGCATGAAGCATCAGTACATGCTTTTCAGAGAGGAATCTAACCCAAGACTTTGGAGAAGAAGACTCCGTAGGACAAGTACCATTTGCAGCTTCCACCTGATGAACATCAACATAACCGACAAATCAAACAAACAGATCTAGTGGGTTTTGTCACTTGATTATCTAAGATATAGTGAGTTTATTGCACAATGCCAAACCTTCTACAACTAGTGATCACTGAGATATCTAAACATGGGAGCAGAATTTACCTGGGGACCAGAATTGAAACCTAATTTCTCATAATGGAGAGAGAGAGCATGAATGGCGTTAAGAGTGGCAGCACCAGACCCGATCCGCTTGCCATCTGGATCAGGAACAGCCAAAGTAACAGTGGAGCTAGC
The DNA here is from genome assembly GCA_023657505.1 of Camelina hispida. Classification (NCBI taxonomy): domain Eukaryota; kingdom Viridiplantae; phylum Streptophyta; class Magnoliopsida; order Brassicales; family Brassicaceae; genus Camelina; species Camelina hispida. The sequence goes on from CP094631.1 coordinate 495,330, forward strand.
TATTCGTCCCATCCGTTTCGCTCGTCGGAGCTGCCACTCGTACAGCTCAGCCTGTTCAGGACTAGCCGCCGTGAGAACGATCGCATCCCAAGTCGGGACCCTGGTCGGATGGCGCACCGAAAGCCTTAAATGGTACCATGACTTGCGCAAAAGCGTGGCTAAGTCAGCTTTTTTCCTCTGCTTAGTTTTCGAAGACATTATGGTTTCTCGTAGCACAGAGGTGAATAGATGAAATCTGGAGGTTTAGTGGACAGAGGAAGAAGAAGACGAAAGTTTTTTAAACAGACCAGACGGATCGAGTCAAAGTCAAAGACTAAATGCAATCAATACGTTGCCGTGTTGGATCTGGAAACACAAACCAAATGAATATTCTCTCTCAAAACTTTTACTTCCAAAAAGATCAAAACTTTTCATAGTCGAAATTTATGTAATATTCCGATTGCCAAAAAAAAAAGACTGCGCGAAAGCAGAGGATCTTCAACATTGCCAATGAGGTAAAAGTAAAACAGACTCAAAGAAGATAGCAAAGGTAAAAAAAAAAAAAGGTTTTAAATAAGCACAGAGGTGAATAGATGATCATCAATCATCATTCTTCACGCCAAGTGAACTCGCACTTCAAGCATCTATAAAATCTTGATTCTGGCTCATCAGCTGAACGAATCTGCATTGATTTGAAGTATGCCTTGTCGTGGCCGCACCTCGGGCATGGAGCTGATCAAACAAAAGCAATCCGCAATGAGAAACATACGGAAACAAAGATGCTCTAGTCTAGATAGCAATGGCAAGTGTGGTAGAAGTCAAGTCACAACCGACGCTGTTACATTCTTAAACCCTAAATCTTATTCCCATGTTCTAATTAACTAAGTGTATCAGACAGATCATGGACTAAACTCATCACAATCCTATAAAATAGAATAAGGAGACAAGAGACTCGGAATACCTTCGGTTTCGGCTTCTGTCGGTATATCTTCTTTAGACACAACAGGTTCAATGGCCTTCTTAACCAGAAGTTGCTTCTTCTTTATCTCCACCTGTCACAACATTCCAAAGACAAGAACAGAGATATCTAAAAAAGGGTTTTTAATTTGGGGGAAAAAAGGTTAGAAGAAGAGAAAGAGAAAAATAAAAGACATGTCTTTCGATGTAGGCGACGTATGGACAAGTGGAACAGAAGAATCTGGAGTTGCCACCACCCTCGTAACGCAGCAAGTTCCCACATGTCGGACAAAACTCCATCTTCCTCACCTATCAATTCTCTGTAAAAAAAATCTCCTAAAAATCAATTCACAAAACTACAACACTGATAGATTCATAGATTAAGATATAAAGGGTGTTTTCGGAATACATTGCTCTACTGAATTAATTACCTCCGGTAAGAAAGAAAGAAAAAACCCCACCGTCGCCGAGCCGCCGCTTTTGCTCTCAAGACTGTCGCCGTTACACACAGAATAAGGGGACGAAAGTTTCTCTTATTTCGATTAAAGCCCCCAATCTTACTGATTGTTCAACATTCTGTACCCTTCTTTTTGTTTCCACTGTTCTATTCAATCTTATTGGGCTTATTGAATAAGGTTAATTCGTTTTTGGCTAAAAAGGCCCAATTCATGCGAAAATGTTATATTAAAATGATCATATTACAGATCAATTATTATAATAAACTAGATTAGTTTATAATAAACTAAAATTAATCAATTATTATTACAGATCAATTATTATATTTTCTTACATTAACGCTGATATAAGGAAATATGTAAAATTTTAAGTTGTATTCAAAATATTAATTTTATTTCATTTGACTTTTTAAAAAATCGGATTTAGAGTTCACAAACTCCATCTTGAAATACAATTTCTTTTAATATTATTACATGATAATAAAATTAGATTTAATTCTATGCACTCAATCCCAATGAATAACATTTATAATTTTCATATCAAAAAAGTGTGTATTGTACCAAATTTATACCTTACTTAATATTTTATAAAATTCTCAAAAAAAAAACTGAAAACTAATTTTATCTCATATTTGAAAAAGTAAAAGTATCTTAAATACATTTGCTTCATATTTTGTAATCTAATAAGTAATAGTTTTACTACTTGTCCAACTTTATCATAAACTAATAAAAAATTTAAGAGAATTTGTTAGAAATGTCCTTTTTAGATATCTCTTTCCAAAAATACCATTTTTAAAACATTTTTATTTTTGCCCTCTTTTAAACAATTACAATATGTTAATTTTTTTTAGGTTTGGGTTCTCTATTTTACATTTATTAGGGTATAGATTTTACGGGGTAGGTTTTAGTATTTGGAGTTTATGATTTAGAATTTAGTCAGTTTATATATTAAAAAAGAATATTTTTGAAAATAAACACCATGTAAGGATATTTTTGAAAAGTGACATATAAAATATCTATTTTTAAAAATCTCCCAAAATTCAAAACGTTATTATGAGATAATTATTTGTTTATGTAAAGGTGAATATCGACAATCCTTTTTTTTGGTTTAATAATTGACAGTATTATTTATTTAATTATGGTATTATAGTAATTAATTGTATAATTTGCTTAATTCTTTTTCTTATAGAATTAGTAATTTAAAATTAGAATTAGTATTATTTTTTGTATACATATGTGAACTATTTTTAATATTTATTAAATTGTTTAAATTTTGAATTTTTTGTAATTTACAAATATGTTAAAACATAATTTTTGTATAACACATGAAACAATCTTTAATTGTAAAATTGACACATATCGCGATCATATGAGTTACTAACTTTGAAAATCAAGGTTTATATAATAACATAATATTGAATACGCTATCAAATCATTCACCGATTGAAAAACTTAAGAAAATTACATTAGTTTCTTATTTTGATTATCTTATACTTCTTACATTATGTTAATCACTAATTTTAACACATTAAACCTTTTCATACTTTAATCAATTTTCTGTATAAATTTACTTTTTACTATATGATTATAATAAATAATAATTGCAATTAAATTACAAATATTTTCCTTATTAATTGCATATATTTTCCCATTGAAATTAGTAATTTAATAGATAACTTTCTATTAGAATTAGTGATATAATAGATTACTTTTGATTTTATATACTTTCAAAAATATTAATTGTAATCCTTTTATTTTTTAGGATTTTTTAATTTTCCTATGATTATTAAATAAATTTTCTTTTCACATATGTCTTAATATTATCAATATACTTGACACATGTCGCGATTATACGGATTACTAAATTTGAAAAATAAGGTTTATATAATAAGATAAATACATGTCTATTTTACAGATTTAAAACTACGCAACAACACCGATATCATATTCTTCTTTGCAAGCATTATCTATTTTCTCAGAATAAATTCGTTCTGCGGTGCTATCGAGAGGATCATTCCGGCTGTAGGGATCAAAGAAGAGAATCGGATCACCTAAACCGTTATGAAGAAACTATTAATAGAAAGAGTCGTAGTTGAAGAAGCCGGCAGCATAAAATCTCAAGCTGAGGATGATGTAATCAGAAAATATATTTCTGCTTGGAGTGAGGGTCACAAAGATATTGGTGCAATAGGAGTTCTTGTATTGCTGGATGGGGATGGTGGGTATTGCGATGTACTTTTAAGTCTCATGGTACATCTACTCACGCCCTCCTACGAACTCATGTTGTTGATAGAAATTAAATAAATTTTTAGTTTTAAATTTTTCTTTTATGATTTGTTATTTATATTTATTAATATGTATTCTTAAATCACTTTTAAAAATATTATCATATATAATGTTTTATGCTGAAAACACCTAAAATTACATAAAACACCTAAAACTCTAATATGATTATTTTAACGATCAATGGTGAGTTAGAGGTTATAAAGACGTGTATTACAACCATTTAAAATTTTAAAAAGAATTGACAAAATTACACTTAGAGTTGCATATCTTTTTTTTTCTCAAAAAGGGTTGCATATCCCTTGAACATAAAATGTCCAATCAATCAATAATCGATTATGAATTACTTTTCATATCCTTTAAAGTATAGGTCAAAGTATGGTTTATATAATGATACATTTTGTACTTCTACTACGTAATCGGAAAATTTATATCCAAAAGATCAAGAATACATTGTGAGAATGTATAAATTAGTAAAATTTGAATCCGCAAATAAATTTATTTTTGTTTGACTAGAATATGTAGCTAAGATAATAGTTTGCAAATAAGAGTCAAATTCATGACACATTTGCGAAATAAATAATTTACATTAGATATGTCAGTCAAGTGGTTCAAAGTGGTAAATGATGTGTATTTTTGGGTGTAATGATTAAGCCAAAACTTAATACCTGGCGATGGTGCAAATGTACATGGACGACCCACGATAATCAATATCTACCACTATATATTTTTAATTGAAGTTTTTATTTTTGGGAGAAAAAAAGTTGGATAACCTAATCAAAAATAGTTTTGAGTTTTGACAATGACAACTAAAAATTTGAACAAACATATTATTGATAAAATCGACGTATGAATGAATTTTTTATTTAATTATTTTTCAAATTTTACAAATGTAATTAAGAAAAAAAAAAATACACAAATCTTAGAAGCTCATGAGGTGGTTGGTTAATACAAAAATCTTTATATTGTGCATCATAAAACTCATTTTTCTTTTTCGTTTACATATATCATCTTGTTTATTAAACAAAAAAAAAAAAAATTGACAAAATATTTTTAGATCAAAGTTGGTAAGGCCACAAGACACCTCTATCTTCTTCCGCAAGTTACCTTATGCACACTAGAATAGTTGATGTCTGAGATATCCCTCAATTATCTGTTTGAAATAAATAACTAGAATAGTCGATGTTATATATATATCTTTATCTTGATTGTTCTCTTTTATAACGTGTCTCATCTCGTCTGGCTTAAAAAAGCCTAATTCATGCTATAAAAGTTATAGCAAACCTAAATTATGGCATTCTGATTAGTGACGCCGTCACAAGTTAAAAACACGCAAGTCTTTTAATAACTGAGCGAGGATAGAAAAATTTGTATTTAATTTATAGAAATTAGAAACAAGTTTTACTGTTTATAGAAATCTTTTTTATACCATTTCCATATGTGCAAATTATTAATTCGTTAGAAAATGTCCTCTTCATTGAAAACAACATATATGTAACAATCAATTGATTTATCATTCTCATATACTACAACCAACAAATTTAATTCCTAATTTCCAGCAACAATAAGAAAAGAAAGAAAAAAGAAAAGCAATAAATTCATACATGAGGTCGTCGGAGTAGACAACAACCAAAAACAATTCATGGAGCATATAAAAGCTTTTTTAGGTGGTCTCCAGACAAATTGTAGGTTTCATGTTGAATCAATAAATTTATTTAGCAAAATAATTACGTTTTAATGTGTGTCGGTCCATGCTCACAGCTTTATTAGTATTCTATATATATATATTCATTTAGAAATCATATAAGCTAATTAAAATAATGCACAGAGCATTGTTGCTGTCTTCGTTATAGCACTTTACGACATTTAAAACTAATTCGGTTTGGTCATGTAGACGACTAAAAAGTAAAACCAAACCAAATTTTCGAAGGATTGGTTTTGATTTAATTACGGCTTCGTTTGGTTATGATTTTTTGTTCTTATAACATTTTGAATCTCAAACCAGTCTTACCGAATTGGATTTTTGTTCTGGTTATTTTAAATTCGGTTCGGTTTATTCGTACTCAACCATAAAAACCATTTTCTCTCTCTGTTTTACTCACTCCCACTTTACTCGAAAGAGACTTTATAGTTTTTTTTTTGTTGTGTGGTTCATTCATCAACGCAAGAATGAACGAAGAAATGAGCGGAGAGTCGCCGGAGAATAACAAACACGTCAAGAGACCGACGCTGCCGGAAAAGATCGATTACGTGTTCAAGTTGGTGGTCATTGGAGATTCTGCCGTCGGGAAAACGCAGCTCCTCTCACGTTTTACACAGAACGAGTTCTGTTATGATTCAAAATCAACCATTGGTGTCGAGTTTCAGACAAGAACCATCACTCTTCAGGGTAAACTCGTTAAAGCTCAGATCTGGGACACCGCCGGTCAAGAAAGGTATTAATATCTTTACTCTATTTACGTACACTCATTGATCATTCTTTATATATTTTATTAAAGCTGAATCTCACTTTTGGATTCAACTTAATGTAGAGTTTCGTTTTCTTGGATCACGACAATTTTAGATATGGCTGATTTGATTTTCTATCGTAACTATACATAATTGTTTAATACTATATGTTTTCTTAATAATAAGAATGGCATATGGATTTGAATAACCAATGGTGGGTGTTCTTGATTTGGTTAATACAATGTCATATTTCTTTTCTATATTTTTGTTTTTGTCTATTTTTGCGAATACAATAACTCACCGGAAACTTTGCTGCATAAGTCAAATATTTTATTCTCGGGTAACCCATACAAAACTTTCATTTAATATATAGTCTATCAAAAGATATTTAACACTGACACCACACCATTATTTATAGCTTAGTCTCAGATTTGGATACAAATTAAATGTTACAATACAACCTAAAGTTGAACATCGTTTTGTTATCTAGGATCACGAATGAAGATATATACTATAATTTTATGGATTTGAATAATCGTTTGTTTTCTTGATTTGGTCTGCAATGCAAGATTTTGTTTAGGTATAATTTTATTCAACTGAAAACAAAATATTTGTTTTTTAACTATTTATGGCGTTTTCCGGCGATCAGATACAGAGCAGTGACGAGCGCGTATTACAGAGGCGCGTTAGGTGCGATGGTGGTTTACGACATTACCAAACGCGTCTCATTCGACCACGTGGCACGTTGGGTTGAGGAATTACGTGCTCACGCCGACGATTCCGCCGTCATCATGCTCGTCGGAAACAAAGCCGATCTCGCCGATGATAAACGTGCCGTTCCAACGGAGGACGCCGTCGAACTCGCCGAGACCCAACGGCTTTTTTTCTCGGAAGTCTCGGCACTAAGCGGCGGAAACGTCGACGACGCTTTTTTCCGTTTACTCGAAGAGATTTTCAGTCGCGTTGTTGTGTCAATAAAAGGGCTAGAATCTAACGGTGCAGCCACCGTGAAGCTTGACGGTTCGAGGATTGATGTGATCTCTGGTTCGGATCTTGAGGTTAGCAAGATCAACAAGGAACAAGAAGCTTCGTCGTGCTCGTGTTGAGTTTTGATTAATGGGCCATAAACTCAAGAACATTATAGAGCCATTTATTGGGCTTTATTTTAAGCCCATATATGATTGTTTGGCCTTTTTCCATATTACAGGTGGTTGGTGCTTATCACTGTCAAAAGCTCTCTGCTCATGTGTCTCATTCGTAATCTCTCTGTCGTCTTTGACATTCTCATGTATACAAATTCAGATTCTTTTGTACTGTCAACTCCTAAAGAGATCTATTCAATCCAAAAATTTATAATCATTTACGTCCAAACGACGAAAAGACGTAGCAGAAAAAAAATGTATAAATGATTTACTTGTCAAAATTATGTTAATGACGTTTTAGTGATCAATGAAACAAAACTGTGTTCCGATGTAATGTTCTTTTACTTGTTCTTTTAGTGGTTATTATGGGATCACAATGTGTCTAAGATGATTAGTGCTAGTGCAATTATCAGAATTACGTTAAGTTCACAATATAAGCAGATATTTTCATAATAATTTTCGTGACATCAACTGTGAGTGTCACGTTAGAATCTGGAATATAATCCAAATCCAACGGAAGATATGATTCTATTTATTTATTTTTGCATGCAACCGAATAATTTGAAGTGCTCCAATCAGAAACTCGCTTTTTCTCTCATGACCTAAAAAATGGGTTTTTATTATAAAATCAAATATATATAACACATAGCACATCAATATTTACATTGTATCTAATTAAGCACTTATGATTAATCGGCCACTAAGTGTTTTGTGACCACTTAGTTTTCTATGCTGATACCTCTGCATTAGTTGCGTGTAAAGTTACTGATTAGTTTAATGTCTATTAGAGTATTAGCAAAAGAAAGATTCTTGCAACAACAATGTAAATTAATCACTTCTTCGGAATTTTTATATATTTCAAAAAAAACGATACATATCATCAAAGTTAAGACTAATCATCTTAGCTGTTTATAGTCATACATAAATGAGAACAGTAACAAATTAAAGACCAGTTTTGAGTAAAAGCGGTTTGGATTCTGGGTTAGAAAATTGTTTATATTGAAATTTGGTGGTCGTGTTATTAAGTTATTTTCTTAAATAGAAAGACTTGGACGATCTTTCTTATAAAAATATATCTGAGAGCTCGATGCCATTAAAAAATCAGGCTAAACCTTGATAGTAGTAGTAGAGCTACGTGTTATTTACGACGAAAATTACATATTAAAATTTTCTTATATTTAATCTAAATTATATTGTTGGGTGGAAAAGACATATCTAATGTTGGAAGCTATACATAAAAGTAGATAAGTGAAAGGAAAAGGTCGTTGACTAGCAAAAGGAAAAGTCAAATGGGGAGCAATTTGCAAAAGAAAAGTCGCACATTCACAACTTGCTAGTTGCTAGGAGACTCATCAGAAAATGGCATCTTTGAAAATAATAATAATTTCGTATACACAGTATTTTATATTGTTTTGTTAATTAAGCACTACGTTTAGATATGAAATTACTTTACTAAGATGCATATATACTCACTTTTATTACATTTCACAATATAAAAATCATCATATTATATAAAAACCATACTATTATACATGGAAATTGTTTACGTATGCCTTTGCTTAGAAAGGTATAAGAAATACTCATCGATAGAAAACTAACAATAATAATAAAAAGAGGACCATACCATAGTAATGTTCTTACACTATTTAATTAGAATTGAAACAGATGCGACAGATGTAATTATAATGTTTAATTAGGATTTACTCGGTGGTACATCACAAGTTCATTTTTTTTTATAAATCAATAACTCCGTACATTCTGAAGAAATTAAATTGAATATTTCATTATAATTTTGAATATATTATTATAATTTTGAATAAATAAAATAGTTTTTATGTTTTTAACTATAATAAATATATAAAATCTGCATTTGATACTAATAACTTTTAAGTGTAAGTATTCATCATATATTAAAATAACTCAAATGTAAAATAATCTATATCCAGATATACTTGTTTGGTTACAAAAATGCTAAAATATTTTTTAAAATATATATCCGTTTATAAAAATTCAAATCACATAATATGTTGAAAAAAATTAAAATTTTATTAATTTTATGTATTAAATAGTAATTCAAATTATTAAATATAAGATTAAATAAAAGTGAAAGGAGAATTATATATTGATGCTTTAAATTAGGTACGTAGATTTTTAAAATTTTGAAATTAATATTATCAAATAGGGAAATGATTATGATTGGCTGTAAAGATTGTAAAAAATTTAGTTGAAACTTGTTTAGATATAAAGATAAAAAAAATATGGCACAACAATGTACTCCAAAAATATTTAGATAGATACTTCGTGTTTATTTAAATCAAAGTTCTATAAAGGTATATATAGTAGTTTGAGTGTACCAAACATGTCATGACATATACATATAGATGACCACAACGAATATTGGGCTGTTAGCATATGCCCATGAGCACCAACAAATAACTTTGAATAAATATTTAAAATGTCAAGTATTCTCTGTTTTGCAATTGGCTAAGATCTTCATATTTTGTACGTCTATTTAAAGCCTCACAAAGACCCAAACTTATATCACAACCTTTAAACGGAAAAAAGTCACACACAAACAAAAAACGAACATTTGATTCTATTCATAATGTTCTCTCTGAATATGAGAACCGAAATTGAAAATTTGTGGGTATTTGCTCTTGCATCAAAATTCAATCTTTTCATGCTAGAACATTTTGCTTCGCTTTTGATCGCCGTAGCTATCACCTGGTTTACCTTAACCGTCGTATTTTGGTCTATTCCGGGTGGACCAGCTTGGGGAAAATACTTCTTCACTCGCCGGTTAATCTCTCTCGGCTATAATCGAAAATCCAAGAATCTCATTCCCGGTCCTAGAGGATATCCACTTGTGGGAAGCATGAGCCTAAGGTCAAGCCACGTGGCTCATCAGCGCATAGCGTCAGTTGCTGAGATGAGTAACGCCAAGCGGCTCATGGCGTTTAGTCTCGGTGATACTAAGGTGGTGGTGACGTGTCATCCTGATGTGGCAAAGGAAATACTTAACAGTTCGGTTTTTGCAGACCGGCCAGTTGACGAAACCGCTTACGGTTTGATGTTTAACCGAGCCATGGGATTTGCTCCCAATGGTACTTACTGGCGTACTCTGCGTCGTTTAGGCTCGAACCATCTTTTCAACCCAAAGCAAATCAAACGCTCGGAGGAACAGAGACGAGTGATCGTGACTCAGATGGTGAATGCGTTTGCACGTAACGCTAAATCCGCGTTTGTAGTGCGGGATTTGCTCAAAACAGCGTCGCTGTGTAACATGATGGGGTTGGTTTTTGGAAGAGAGTATGAGTTGGAGTCTAATAATAACGTCGAATCCGAATGCTTAAAGGATTTGGTGGAAGAAGGATACGATCTTCTCGGTACGCTAAATTGGACCGACCATCTTCCTTGGTTAGCTGGTTTAGATTTCCAACAAATCCGGTTTAGGTGCTCCAAGCTAGTACCGAAAGTAAAACTGTTATTGAGCCTAATCATTCATGAACCCCGTGCTGCCACGGGTAACTTTCTTGACGTGTTACATTCTCTTCAAGGTTCCGAAAAATTATCAGAATCCGACATGGTTGCTGTTCTTTGGGTGAGTATATATTCAATCCATACAACTACTTATTTAATGTATTTTAAGTGTTTTTTTAGAAGCTCAAAACTTGAAGGATTGTGTTATGAAATTTCTCTATAACATTTTTTTGTTGGTCCGTTAGGAAATGATATTTAGGGGAACGGACACTGTGGCAGTTCTGATCGAGTGGGTGCTAGCGAGGATTGTGATGCATCCCAAAGTTCAATCAATGGTCCATGAAGAGCTTGACCGAGTCGTTGGCAGATCCAGAACCGTTGACGAGTCCGACCTTCCATCTCTAACGTATCTAACGGCTGTGATCAAAGAAGTGTTGAGGCTGCACCCACCGGGGCCACTTCTTTCGTGGGCACGCCTCTCTATAACGGACACCACCGTGGACGGATATCACGTGCCAGCTGGGACCACCGCCATGGTTAACATGTGGGCTATAGCACGTGACCCGCACGTGTGGGAGAATCCTTTAGAGTTTAAGCCTGAGAGGTTCGTGGCTAAAGAGGGTGAAGCTGAATTCTCTGTTTTCGGGTCGGATCTGAGGCTCGCACCGTTCGGGTCGGGCAAGAGGGTTTGCCCTGGAAAGAATTTGGGACTTGCGACAGTGTCGTTTTGGGTTGCAACGCTCTTGCATGAGTTTGAGTGGCTTCCTAGCGTCGAGGCTAACCCGCCAGACCTCTCGGAGGTTTTGAGGCTCTCGTGCGAGATGGCTTGTCCTCTGTTAACGTAAACCCGAGGCGTAAGATGATGTAAGCTTGGGTTTGGTCAGTGCATGGATGTTTCATTATTGGCAATTAAAAAGGATGTATATTTAAATAAAGCTTCAAGGAAAAACAAAACATATGTATCCTACCTTTTATTGATTAAAAGATCAAAATATGAATGTATGTCTTATGTAAAATAAATATATCGTACCTTTTATTGATTAACATGCGCGTCGTGTGCTTGATTGATATGCTATATGATGATCTCAGCGGTAAATTAGTGATGGCTTCGGCTCGAATGTTTCATTCGTGATAGGTCTGGAACAATTATTCATTTATTTTTGTTCAAATGTTTGTCATACAAGTTATATAAATTATCTCACAATATTTAATAGAGAAAAAATATATATTTAAATGTAAATAGGTATAAGAAAGTCCAAAAATGTTGGATATATGTAAATTACTTAACTCTAGTTATCTTTTAAATCAATTAACTATTATCCTAGGAATCAGTCCACTTAAATTACTATATATATATATCGCGTGTTGAAACGATTAATGGAATAACATTCTCCAAAACTAATTTATATATTACTCCAAATTGTTTGGACATCCTTAATTTGCTGCGAAATTTCTTATGAAGAAGTCGGTCAAGAGACATAACGATTTTATATCATATAATGAAGTATAAGTTTTTGCATTATATTAATCTGTATCGTCGTGGAGTGTTCGACTCGTTAGTGTTTCTGACTGGTTTCTGACTGTTTATTAACATGATGTCACTAACTTGTGATGGACTTATGAAACGTTAAAACATTTTTTTTTTTTATTTACTTGTTGACCAATGTATCAGTGTTCTTACATATATTCGATAAATTGGAAATGCAATGCTTTTGAAAATTTCAGTGTATTGAAAGTTTGGTTGTGTGATTTAGAATCCCTTGATTTTTTAAAAAAGGATTAAACTCTCCATGTTAGTGCTGTGTGAAAATATGAAAGGCCTAGTTGGATCAGTTATGATATTAAACTCTCCATTGAGCAACATTAGTTGGGGTCGGTTATGATATTAGAGTATCAATATGGGTTAATTAAGCCCATTTATTATATTGTCAATGGCCTATTCACATGAGAACCAATCCTAAAGCAGAAGAGACGACAGCAATATAGATCAGACCAACTTACATAAACTGACTTAACTGACGGCATCCTCACCTTGCTCTGGCTTATCTTCGGTAATACATATATGCTCACGAATCTAACTCAATGGTGGCAACTAAGCACGAGTATTGCGTTCGTAGCTTAAAGCTAAATACGAGATTCAAACAGGAAAGGCTAAAGGTGATACAAAATATAGTATCATATTTAACAATTTTAATTTTTAAAGTCCAAATTCAAATGTGGTACAATGGACAATGAAACAAATAACAGTGAAAGATGATGTTACACCTTAATAACATGAAACAAATTAACATGCAAAACTATTTGCAATAGTCTCCTTTGTACTCCCTTACTAGATTAGGACCCGCGGTAAACCGCGGGGCAAAATTATTTATAACAAAAATATTTAAATTATAAGTTATATTTGTTGGTTAAATATGTTATAATTCTATAATAATTGTTAAATAAACCATATAATACCGCAATATAATTTATTTTTTACATAATATTTATTTAATCAATTTAATTAGATATGTCTATTATTTGATACTGACAGTGTTAACAAAATACTGAAATGATGTTTTACCCGTGTAACACCGAATTAATGATATTTTTTAATTTATATAAATATCGATAAAATCTGTCCGCTATATAACTCCGTCCCGAGATATTTTAACTCACACTATATCATCTTACTTTTTAATATTTATTGTGTATCTACGGTATAATATTTATCATATTTAACTTTTTTAAAAGTTTTAAATATTTTTCATATTTAACCTTTTAAAAATATTTAAAATAAAGAACTGGAATAAACCAAATAAAATTTTTTAAAGTTTGAATGCCTGATAAATCAAGGTTTCTACTCGATGGAGGATCTTGAGGAAGTGGTGGAAGCACTTCCGCGGGAAGGTTTCCAACGCTTAACAGATGAGGAGAGAAGGGGGTTGTGTAAACCGGTGGTTCTGTCGGAGGTTGAAGGCGCTTTGAGGACTATGGGGCAATTTAAAGCTCCTGGTCCAGACGGGTTCCAGCCTGTATTCTACCAGCAGTGTTGGGATGTTGTTGGGGGATCAGTGACTCAATTTGTGCTTCGTTTTTGAATCGGGGAGCTCCCTCCGTACGAATGATGCGCTACTGGTTTTGATTGCTAAAGTGGAGAAGCCAGAGAAGATCACGCAATTTAGACCAATTAGCTTGTGCAATGTTCTGTTCAAGATAATAACCAAAGTGATGGTGTTAAGGTTGAAAGGGTTAATGACTAAGCTGATCGGTCCGGCGCAGTCGAGCTTTATACCGGGACGGTTGAGTATTGATAATATCGTTGTAGTGCAGGAAGCTGTGCACTCTATGAAGCGTAAAAAGGGAGAAAGGGGTGGATGTTATTGAAGTTAGATCTGGAGAAGGCGTATGATCGTATTCGGTGGGATTTCTGGAGGATACACTCATAGCTGCGGCTTGTCGATAAGTGGGTACAATGGATCTTGCAGTGCGTTATGGGACCAACGATGCATGTTCTCTGGAATGGAGAGAGAACTGAGGGGTTTAAAGCTGCTTAGAGGGTTGAGACAAGGTGATCCCTTGTCTCCGTATTTGTTTGTTCTTTGCCTTGAGCGGTTGTGTCATCAGATTGACAAGGCAACGACTAGTAAAGAGTGGAAACCAATTCGGCTCTCGCAAGGTGGTCCGTTCCTTTCGCATATCTGCTTCGCGGATGACTTAATCTTATTTGCTGAAGCTTCGGTTTCACAAATTCGTGTGATAAGGCGTGTCCTGGAGAAGTTCTGTGGTGCATCGGGGCAGAAAGTTAGTCTTGAAAGTCTAAAATCTTCTTCTCAGCTAATGTTTCCCGAGACCTTGGCAAGCGCATTAGTGATGTGAGCGGCATCAAGGTAACAACAGAGTTGGGCAAGTACCTGGAATGCCTATCCTGCAGAAAAGAATGAATAAGGAGACCTTTAATGAGGTCTTATCACGTGTATCGTCAAAGCTGGCTGGATGGAAGAGTCGGTGTTTAAGTTTCGCTGGAAGGTTGACGCTTACAAAGGCCGTTTTAAATGCTATTCCTGTACACACTATGAGTGTGATTGCCCTACCGCAGTCTCTTCGCACGAGTTGGAAAAGGTCTCGATCGTTTTTATGGGGAAGCACACGGGAGAAAAGAAACAACACCTTATTGCATGGGATCGAGTGTGTTTACCACAGCATGAGGGTGGTGTTGGTATCAAGCGGGCACGGGAGATGAACCTTGCGCTACTGCAAAGGTAGGTTGGCGCCTATTGCATGATAAGGAGAGTCTCTGGGCTCGGGTGTTGCGGAGTAAGTATAAAGTGGGTAGCATCCGTTACCTTGAATGGTTGACTCCGAAAGGTAGCTGGTCATCGACCTGGAGAAGCGTGGGGTTGAGTTTGAGGGAGGTTGTACTCTTGGGACAGCGCTGGATAATTGGGAATGGTCGGGATATTCAGTTTTGGACCGATAAGTGGCTTCTTAAACAGCCACTTCTGGAGTGTCTAGTAACAGACCTGCCGGCAGGACGACGAGATGAGTGTGTTAAAGATCTGTGGTTAGAGGGTATGGGATGGAGACTGGACCGCATTGTACCATATCTTTCGCATGAGGTGTGCCTGGAATTATATTCAGTTGTGCTGGACGGAGTTACTGGTGCTAGTGATCGGCTTTCTTGGGGTGGAACAATAGATGGGCGGTTCACTGTTAAGTCGCGTATATGCTCCTGACTAAACCCGCTTATCAGGGGTCAATATGAGTACATTCTGGTCACGACTGTGGGGATTGCAGTTCCACAAAGGATCAAGACCTTTTTGTGGTTAGTGGGGAATCAGGCTGTTATGTCTAATGTAGAGCGGTGTCGCCGCCATCTGTGTGACTCTGTAGTGTGAGGTTTGTAAAGGAGGAGAGGAGGATATCATTCACATTCGAGGGATTGCCTGCAATGGCGGGTGTTTGGCAAAGACTGGTGCCGGTGAGGAAACATGCGGGGTTCTTTGCGCCGTCTCTACTTGAATGGCTCTATGCGAATTTAAGTAGCTCGACCGTGTGTTTGGTCTGCCCTGGTCAACACTGTTTGGGATTGCAGTTTGGTGGGGGTGGAAATGGCGATGCGGAAATGTGTTTGGGACGAATGGTAAGTGTCGGGATAGAGTCAAATTCATCAAGGATTTAGCTAAAGAGGTAGCGGAGGTTAACTCTACTATACGGAACCAGAGAGATGGACCTGAGAGGGTGGAGCAGATGATTGCTTGGGCTCCATCACGGGATGGTTGGATGAAGTTTAATACAGATGGTGCATCCAGGGAACCCGGCCTGGCTACGGCCGGAGGTGTGTTGCGTGATGGTCGGGGGCTGGGTTTGCGGGTTTGCACTGAATATTGGGATATGCTCGGCGACTTTAGCCGAACTATGGGGTGTATACTATGGCCTACGGATTGCCTGGGGAGACGGGTTCGAAGATTGGAGTTGGAAGTGGATTCTAAAGTAGTGGTTGACTTTCTTGTGACGGGGATTAGTGAGACTCATCCGCTGTCGTTCTGTGCGTTTGTGCCATGGCTTACTTTCGCAGACTGGATTGTCCGGATTACTCATGTGTATAGGGAGGCTAATCGTCTTGCTGACGGATTAGCAAACTATGCTTTCTCATTACCTTTAGGTTTTCATTCTTTTGATACTGTGCCGAGTGAGGTTGAGTTGATTCTTTCGGATGATACCCGGGGAGTTGCTGTTCCTCGCAGGGTTTGTTTGTAATTTTAGTTTGAATAAATAAAAGGAGGCTTAGTCTCCTCTCTTCTACCAAAAAAAAAAAAATCAAGGTTTCTACTCATTTGTATTCAGAATCATTTTGATCTCTTTTATAGTATGACTCTAAACCATTGTCCAATTCTTTTAGACGATGTGGAATATTGTACCCATATTTTTTATTCATCTATTGAGTAATATATGTCCGTTTTTAAAATTTTGCATTACATCATATGCAGGAAAAAATCACAATTTTTATTAACTAAATGTATTATAGAATAATTCAAGATAATTTAAATATAAATTCAAATAAAAATAAAAAAGAATCATATATTTATGTTTGATTGAGGTAGAAAGATTTCCTTATTTTTTAAAATCTTACCTATAATTAATTTTGAAGTTTTGGTAACTAATATTAAAGTTAATGTATTAAATGTAAAAACTTTCCAAAAAGTATTTTTGAGCAAAAACTGCTGCAAAAATACTAGTATAGATTACTTTATGTCATGTTTGAGGGGGGAATTTCACTGTGTAGAATTATACATGGCTGAATTATATCGATTTTTATATGTCTTTAAAAGTTACTAATATTTAAATCGCAATAAAAGCGAGAAGTCTAAATATTTAATTTTGAAGACCCAAGAAAAAGATAAATCTCGCGGTCTTGATCAGTTGCTTTTCACATAATCACGAAGGAGGCAGTAATGACTTTTGTACAAATTATAACAAAAAAAAAAAAAACATTTATATCATACATCTGTTGGTCAAACTGGTTCAGTCAAATTTATAAGAAGTATCGAAAAGTCAAATCAAAATACAATTTCCCGTGATGTGAAATATACATGGTGTCATGGTGAGTCTATATGCTATAATTTGCAATAGTATGCTATTGATAATATTCATGTACTGTTTATCCATTATATCTTATTTCATTCTCCTATATATTCACACTATAAAAACAGTAAAATGTAATGTGATATTAGAAGTAAAAATGATACTAAATTGTATATTGTAAACCTTCAACGGCCAGTATTCTTTTGGCGAAGGACCGATTTTAATAGAAAATAGTATATGCAAAAACTGTAAAATCATTACAACAACAAAAAATGCAGAGTCGAGAACAAGTAATCAATCCTTATCTTTATATTTTTTTAAAAATTATTCAATAAAATAAACTAGTACTAGTATACACTTAATAATCTTGAAAATTGCAAGTATATTTAAAATATTAAAATGGATGCCATTATAGACTTAGAGTAGTTATTAATGGCGAAGAGCTACGAGACAAACATGCCTAAGAACTTGACAGTCCTTTATATTTATTACGTTCCTAATTACAATGCTACGTTGGTGTAGTTGCCAGACCTGTATTCCTATATGTATAAACTAGCAATCGACCGCGCTACGCGCGGTAGTTAGATTAAGGTATATTTATCTTTACGTCTGTTTTTATATTTGATTTGGGTGTTTATGCTGTTTTGTTGGATATTTTTTTAAAAAATAGGTTTTGCAGTAAATATAATTTAGTTTGCTGTTTATTTTTTAAAAATTGAGATCATCTTGTGTGTTTTTTTAATGTTTTCTTTGAAAATTATAATGAGAAGTTAACATTGTATAGTTAAAGTTGGTCTATTGGGTCATTATTTGTATGTTATTGAGTTGGGAATGGATTAGTTTTTTTTCATAATTTGATTTTCTCTTGAACAGATAGGAGAAAAGCAATGTTTGCGATCTAGAGGACAGTATGAGTATTGAACCTATTTCTTTTGATGCTCGTAATCGTTTTTTCAGTCATCCCTTTCATATATCCATTTTTTTTTGGGTTTGTGTATTTGGTTGAAACTTTAACTGTTAAAATTAAATTGGTAACAAATATTTTTAAAACTGAAGCTGTTACTTTTATTATTAAAATATATTGAAATGATGATAATGAAATTAAAAATAATTATTATTGAAATAGATCTTAAAAGAAGGGAAAGAAATAAGAATAATGAATGTGTAAAAATAATTTATGTAAAATTTATATATAAACTTTTGCAGAGCTTTTAAGTATAGTGGGAGAGAAAAAAATAAAGTTTTATATTTGTTTAATTTTAAAGCCTGGTTTTGAGCTTTAAAAAATCTGAGAAAACAAAGAAGGAAAAAAAAAAAGTGACTTACAAAGCTTTTAAAAAAATAAAAGTAAAAAAAGTATGATTGACAAATAAATGGCTATCAAAACTTTAATTTTTTAAAAAAATCTTAAAAGACTTGTACCAATCAGGATTTGAGGTCAACAATTTATATTGATTAAAAAATTAAATTAAAACCCTACGCGTGCGCTGGTTCAAATTCTAGTAATAAACATATAATAAAAATATAAATTCTAGTAATCACTCCTATATAAGAAAAATATATATTTAATTTATAATTAATCACCAGTGGTTTTTTAAATAGCATATTCTTATCTCTAATATTTTAATAATCTAAACTTTTATTTATTTATTTATCTTTAATTATCGTTTAGATAAAAATGACTCAAGTCATAAGCCATACCATACCACAAGATAATGCTAATATTATCCACTATCAATTAAAAAGCTAATATTATCCACAGTTATTTCTGATACTGTAATCTTCTATCTGATACAAGATCCTCCTATACGATGGTACTTCATTGATTGATGATGTTAAAGATTCACCATTTTATCGTTAAATATATACTATGATATAGTAATAACTGATGGAACCGGGACACAATTTAACCAAAACTAAACCAAACCGAACTTAAACCGGAATGCCTCCTCAGTAGTCGTTAGTATATATATTTACCGAAGCTAAAGAAGGTATCAGAGACAGATGCACACGCTTTACCATTAACAACACTTAGAGGTTTTCAATTCATTTGCAACTATGCAAAAACCAGGATAAGGCAGTGAACAAAATTACCACTGCTCTTTTCGTTTTTACCAAAATTTACCATTCCTTTTACCTATACAATAATAAAAGTCTACATGTCTTTTCTTTTCCCAAGAAAAAAAGAGTTGAAAAACAAAACCTATGAGCCTTCCTTAGTGAACGTGAGGCTCACTGCTAGCAAATGCCAACCATTTACAACAGTCCCCGTTACATAGAAGAATATTGATGGCACGAATAGAGACATCTACGGGTTAATCAGAACATTGAGTTACTAATTAATGAAGATTACTGAATGTCAATCAATATAAGGTTAGCAACTTACAGTCCAAGAATAGGTCGAGTTCGGAGAAAGCCAGTTAAGGCCACACCTACAATTCCAGGTACTGCCCCCAGTGTGTTGGTAAGACCCTAAAATAATAATAAATAATCACCTGACTTGTTTAGAGTTGGCATCAAACAAGGCTCATATGGTTTATGAATGAGAACTATATATACCAGAAGTATGCTTGCATATTTGGGTGAGATATCATGATGAGTACAATAAAGTCGTGTCGAAAAACCATGGTTCTTGTCATTCCGGTGCAATAAACCCTTTCAGGTGCATCTTTTTTACACAATGTTACTTGAGGATTCTTGACAGAGGATAGAAAAATACGTATCCAGTTACCTGATAGCGCAAAACTTGATAGGGCCAAGCCTGCTGTCAAGATTCCTACAATTTCCTATGGTGGCAATCCAATGTCCACAGATGAAAGTGTCATGCAGAAGCGACACAAACACAATCGTTTGACAAATCTTGTGAACCTACATGGTAATTCCCAAGGAGTTTACATATAAAAGTGACTACAGTTGATCTAGATAACTGGGTAACCATTGGTGCAAAATCAGAATGGAATAATGTAAACACTTTGAAAATTGCGTATAAAAAGATAGATCTGCAAGAGCCTTCATGTTAAGACCCTTTTGGTTTGCTACAAGGTACATACGAAGAAAAGAGATGTGATTTTATACCGTGGTAGTCTCAACTCCATTTGTTATTAAGTAGTCAGCAAATTGTGAAGCAAGACTTGTCACGACAATCGAAGCTAGTGGAGGAAGGATGGAAACCTGATCTTCACATCCACATATTAAATCCCAAAATGTTATACCTTTGCAAAATGCAAGCTGAACTGATTCAATATTTCAGGGAAAACAGAATATAAAAGACAGTTTTATACTTACCCAAGCAGCTTCATCAAATTTAGATCCAGTGCCTCACTGCATACCGGAAGTATGATCAAAATTAATCTCTTCATCAACAAAGATACAGAACAAAGAGAAAGAATACTGCTATAGCCATAACTGTTTATTTTAGAGAACAATTTTAATGTAGTTTCATCTAAATCATAGGCCCGAGAATTTATATCAGAAAATATGAGCAATGAAACCACAAAATACATCAAGCATCAATTAGGTCTTGAAAGAAGAATACATCTTGTACAAACTAAGTTAAAAATCTTAGAATTTCAAACTGCACATAGATAGACTTTCATAGTAGGGCAGCTACAGTATTGCCCAGTAAATCTAACATGGTGAACAGGAACACGCAATTACCTGAAATAAGTAGGTAGCCAAGATAAACAGGTGTAGTGACCCCAACTTCCACAAAAGTGAGTGTATATCATCGCCCAAACAGCTGAGCTAAGATACCCAAAATGACTTCCATGGAATCTCCTGTAGTAAGATACCCAAAAATGAAGAATCGACTTAAAGCAAGCTATAAGGTTTTGGGGTTAAAACCATTTTTTTGCAGGCCATTTTGGCACCATTTTTGGGGACATGGTTTTGAACCAAGTGAATGCAACTGGAATGTAATCCTACTCCACCTTCATTAAAGGGTTATGCAATGCTCCTATTATATATATTGCAACTACGTATTTACAGTAGAAACAGTAGGCTTGACAAAGTGAACTATCCTTAAATTCAACCTCATCAATTAGAAATGAAATAAAGACAAAGCCATACATAGGCATACATTAGAGACTAACCTTCAATGAGTTCCCCATCTCTTCCCTGTAGTGTTTTCTGATTTATGCGAAGTAGATATCTCATTACCTATCAAACAAAGGGAAATCTTGATTGTAATTGGTGTTTAAATCTATGATCCAAACCATTAACTGAGAGAAGTTTTAACTAATAATTATAATAGCCGGACAATAAACAGACAACAAAAGATGATTTGACTACGTCTACATTCATAGAATTGCTTTACTCCAAATATAGTATATGGTTCAGTTCGAGATGATATGAACTAAATAGTTGGTTAGAGAAGGATTTACAAGTGATTCTCAGCTGTTACTCTTCTGTTTCACATATTGGAAAAAGAAACGACTTTGGGATGAATTTCACAATATAAATCTTGGACAAAACGATACAGTAAGTAAATGTGTAATAAATACAACTATGATACATCTAAGCTCTCTGTTTCAAGATGAAATTAAGTTTGAATAAGGAAAAAGGAAGGAGAAACCACCTTCATATGAAACTTCTTCTTTATTAAGAAATTGAAACCCGATGAACCTTCAACATATAGGGTAAAAGTGAGAACAAAGATATACTAAAATACCATGTTGGCATCATGGTACGACGAAGAAACAAATAAAATCAGCCATCAAATCTATTCTCATTTGATGTAGAAGAATAGTCAAAACAACAATGTTGTGAAAGTGTGTAGTCAGCAATCGATTAGACTTACCAGCCAACACCAAGGAGACCAAACAAGTAGAATATCACGATCCATTCTAATCACAAATTCTAATGGCACTTTCTCTTGAACTACAAATCCTTAGATCACGATCTAAGCTGAAACTTTGAATTGCATCTCTTAATCATATCCCCAAAATCAATTAACCAATGAAGATTAGACAAAATAAGAGATTTGGAAGAAGAAAAAAACCTTACCTTGAGCGGGAAAGAGATATGGTGGAAGGAGACGATGAAGAGAGATTGATCGAAGACATTGTTTTCTGGAAAAGAAAAAAAAAATCAAAGGAAACCCTTATCGAAACATCCAAACTTTTGGGTAGATTTCTTCTAGTCCAAGATCAAAGAAATCATTTTAGTGAGGAGAAATCAAAGAGACGAAGACAAATATATGAAACATGAAATTGGAGAAGAAGATATAATATAGATACACGAATTTAAGTGGGTCTTCAATTGAAAGAGCGAGCATTGAAGGGGATAAATTACAGTAAGAGAAATACGTTACAATGGAGATCGAAGAGAGCGAAGACAGCGAAAGGGTGTGGAGGATGGAGAAGGGCAGGGACGATTCAGGTCCTCAGTGCCGTCGTCTGTGGAGTATCCTCGTGAATTGTCGGCGGTCAAAAAAAACAGGGCTTACTCGAGAATGTGTCAAAATTGAGATAACGGACTGGGCTTAAACACAAATGTCTCAGTTCAAAAATATGGGCTTTTTTTAAGAAATGGGCTTACGAAATAAATGGATATGCTGAGGTGGCAGCTCCAGGAGTGAGCAAAGTCTACTTTATATATATAGATTATCCATATATACTACTTATATAACCATAAATTCACTAAACCGTTTTTTTTTTTTTTTTTTTTGGCATCGTCTACTAAATATTGTCAATGTTGGCATGTCAATGACGCAAACGAGACGAGAGTAACGCAAGAAGAAAGTCCAATCCAGAGCAAGCAGAGCAGAGAGCATCGTCTTCTCCGTTTGTCATTGTACCAATATATTATATGCTTCATTGTCATATATAATTAAATTACTCATATGTTTCATGCTTTGATCGATGAATGTGAGTATATATAAAAAAAGACAATTAATGTTTATTACATTAATCAAACCGGAGAATACTATAATCTTTTAAATGAAAAAAATTCCCCACGCCATAAAGAAACAACGACATGGCTTCACGTTGTAAAACAACTCCACGAAAACTTCCAACTCGCTTAATCCTATTCATTTATACTTATTATATTCGACTGCATATAAACCATAACTATTTTCAGTTTTTCTTCGCATAGAGTAACGGTCATAAATATAAATCCTTTGTCTGAACGAGAAATTAAAATTACTTTTTACATCAAATTTCTTATTTTATTTTTAACTCAAAGCTTTTTTTACTAAACTTTAATAATTAATTACTCATTAAATAAAGGTATATTTGTATAATTTTAATTTTTATTAATCTGTTTACTCTGTGTCAGAATAACACTATTTATGAAACAGAGGGTGTATTGTATTAAAATTACTATGTTGTTTGATGTTTTCTAAAGGGATCAACCTAATCACAAATCTGTAGACATAAAATAAATACTGTAAATTAATGTATACTGTAGCTTCATATATACGTATGCGGTATATTTATAGAACTAGAACCATCAAAATTTGATAATTTTGAGAGAAAATTAAAGAAGTAGTAATAATTAATGAAGTTGGTAGGATACCTAAAAAGCGATGCAAAATTAAATTGAAAATATTTTGTTTCCTAACTGGTCATCCTCAATTTACCCAACCACTCTTCTGACTAACTTCTCTTGCCTTCTTTATTTCGCAATTCAATAATGCACGTATATATAAATATAATTATATACTATATATATAGAGAGAAAAAAACAAATTGAGTTTTTTTCTTTGGCTCAACAAAAAAAAAGTTACGGGTGAAGATGGATGACCAGAATATAATTAAGTTGATTTCAATCTCATAGTCATTTCCATTGAACTCGTGATTTCGTCATGGATACTAGTACTTTTTAAGTAGTCAGTTGGTACGCCGGTTGAACAAGCAAAATTTATTTTATACTGTATTGGCTGATTGGCTCATGTAGTAATCGTTGTACTGAATCAAATCAAATTATTTCTTGCCAAGTTTAAACATACAGTACGTGGATTAGTTACAAACCACAATACTGATTACTGAATCAAAGTCAAATTATTTTCTTGCCAAGTTAAGCCGTGTGACGTGTCACCTCATTCAAAAATGTATGCATTAACTGCATTGATATGTATTAGTATATTTTTTTCCTTTTTTGTTTTCGATTTTTTTTTTAAATAGCTAGGGTTTAGGATTGACGAGCTGTTTCTGTTGTGTCTTATTAAAAGCCCATCATCTTCTTCTCCGCCACTCATCATTCCCTCATCATAACACCATCATGATCACCATTCACCCACCCCTCTCTCTCTCTCTCTTTCTCTCCCCTCCCTCCTTTTCAACAACAAAATGTGAATCTGCTAATATCATCATGAGAATTAAGCTCTTTCGGTTGAGGGGAATGTTGTCTGGATCGAGGATATTATATATACAGACACACGTATATGATATATACATGTATGTTGATACAAGTGATCATATATATATATGTATAGAGAGTATCCTCGGACCAGGCTTCATCCCCCCCAACATGTTATTGCCTCTGATCACCAGATCGTATTGTTACATTTTCCGTTAGATTGCGTGCGGAAATCACAATATCAATTAATTTGTATGATCTTTACATTATTTTAAATTCAACAAATGCTTTGATTTTTTATTTTTTTTATGCATGGCTTCGTAGGAATAGATTTACCCATTCGCGGATCCGTTTATGTATTTTGAAAGCAACGAAACCGTTTCATTAGATATTTCAGATGAATATTTCGATGTTAGGGGTTGAAGAATATACTCTCTCAAAGATCTATATTGATCGCTGTTTTTTCCACAATTATTTTTTGAAGGATTTATGAATTCTCTTTTCTTTCTTTTTGGAATTCATGATCGCAAGTTATCAAGTCAGATTTTGAGAAATCTTATCGGCTGTATCGATGTATTATTCTTGCAGATTCTTAATTTTCTGTTGTAATATCATTTCTTCCTTTTAACTTAATTATAAGGAAGAATGAACATTTTTTTTAATTGTATGTTGTTATATTTACAGCCAAAGATTGGGAAGAGAAATGATAAACAGACCACCAAGATAAAACTACTTTTTGACTATCTAGGATGATGGAGTAGGGATTATAATTGATGGGACGTATTAAAGTTTTTGGATTCAGTATGTACATTATAAAAGTTTTGATGTTTTTCTTTTGGCAACAGTTAGTTGTAGGAAGTTTATAATTTGTATTGCAATTACAATCCAAAAAAGATGATGTTATAATCAGCTATATCATCAAATTTGTGTAATCTCTATCCATTTAAGTCAAATGACATGATTTATAAACTATTTAGCTTTCATATGATTTTGTAAATTTGATATAAACAAATTACAAAAAATCACTTAATAATATATAAAATTTTGAAATGTATTAATTTTTAAGATATTAAGAAAAACAAATTTAATATGGGATTTTTATTGACCTGATCTGACCAATACAGGATGGAATATCTATGGCCAATAGTGAGACAACAACTTTCTTCATGGGCTTATCATTTTTTGATGGACTGTAAATCTTTATTTTGGGCTTTGAGACCGCTGCGATCTAACAATCGTGTTAGATCATACGGAGAAATCATACGAATTGTGACACTTTCATCAACTTGAAGTAAAAAAAAAAAAAGGATGGATTTTTTCAACTGACCAGTAACATACATTTTTTTTTGTTTTTTGGGTCAACATACGTTTTCTTATTATACAATCAAAAGTCCAAATCCATTAATTGTCACTT
This sequence comes from Camelina hispida, assembly GCA_023657505.1. Classification (NCBI taxonomy): domain Eukaryota; kingdom Viridiplantae; phylum Streptophyta; class Magnoliopsida; order Brassicales; family Brassicaceae; genus Camelina; species Camelina hispida. The sequence continues at coordinate 521,354 of CP094631.1, forward strand.
GTCAGGTTAATTTGACGGAGACACGGAGTCAATAACCCAATGTTGACCATCGGTTTTGATCTTTAACCGGTTAATCTCTGCGAACAAATTCACAGCTCTCCTAACTCCTCTATTATCCGCCGCCGTGAAATAATCGTGACCAAATATAACTCCGCCGGGTCGTAGTATCCGAACCGCCCGGTTTATATCTGCCCAAGCCGAATTGAAATCGTGACCTGCGTCTATCTCCACTAGATCCGCCGTCACTCCCCACTCACACATCTTCTCCAAAGCCGAACCGGTCGAGAAAGGAACCGGCAATATCGAACCGGAAAACTCCGAGCTAACCACGTTTTGCATAAACTGGTACATAAGCAAAACGTCACCGTTTACCAACGCCACGTCTTTGAACCGGTCTCGAAACCCTGGCCAGCCACGGAAGTCGTCTACGCAGAGTATCTGAGTCTCCTCGAGCCCAAGACGGCGCGTGAGATTCGCCATGTGTATAGCCGACGCGCCGAGGAAGCTCCCGATTTCGACGATCGTCCTAGGTTTGACTCTGCGGATCAGATTCTCGAACACGGCTCCGTACGATCCCCAGCCTTTGATTCTTTTTCGCCGGAGGAGTTTAGCTGCGTGCGGTGGCGGGAATTCAGAGTACGGTGAAGTTCCGTTAAAGATCCGGTCCATCACCGTACGGCGGATCAGTTCAGGCGGAACAGGATCGCCGCATCGAGTTGTTACTCTGAAGTTGTCGATCGAACAATCTTGAGGTTTTGTGGTCTCCACGGTTCTCACTTCCGCCGTGGAAGGTGCTGGCTGCTGCTGCGGCGGCTGACGTGTGTAGTAAGCGGAGAAATAACCAAAAGCGTATGATAGCAATATGAAGATAACGTACGCAGTCTTGGTTTTCAAGAACTGGAGACCATCTCGTTTGTGAGGAAGAAGACGACGCTCATCCTTCATGATCATGCTTTGGTGAGAAAGAATGAAGTAAACAAAAAGGATTAATGTTTGTAATTAACTTTATAGAATACGAATTATGGGAATTTAATTATTATTTATTTGGCGGGTCAGTTTTGTTAAGACGTTTAAATACAATCGGATAAGCGATTGCTTAGGTCGTGTGATCTATAATTTATTAATTTTAGTATTTGACTTTACGTGTCTAGAAAGTCACTATGTGATGTAGTCAATTACAATCAAAATGTTTAGCTTTTTATCCTTGACCTAGTTAATTTTGTGTTTCATGAGTTTAGAAAGCTGTAAACAAACTTATCACACTCCCCTAGACCTATTTAATTAAATAAAACTGCTCAAGTTGAAGTCATTTTGCGCAAATTACAAATCTCTAACTCTTTAGTGTATTTTACGAAATTATAAGGTATTATCAAAACCAGGACCTGAATAATCGATAATTTAAGTAACAATCATGTTGCACAAGTCATTTGCAGCACTAAATTTGAAAGAATATAGTTTCGAAAATCTTAATTCAAATTGGTGTGTATGCATGTGGCATACGGTGAGATCGTCTAATCTTATGTGTCATATGTGCCCGTTTTGGTCTTTTCCGTGAGCAAGCGATAACGAGTTCTCCCGAAGGTATGCCTACTTTAGTAATTTCCCAGAAGTTTGTCTTTTGTCCATCTAATGGAAATTTCTTTTTTTTAAAAGATAAGGACGATAGAGTTGGGCGATCAATTTTCACCGTTAAATTCTTCTCTAACTCCAGTCAAGTGTTTTAAGCTTCAGTGTCTCTCTCAATCAGCAAAGGTAACTTCTGATGCAACTAGAATGATTCTACTACAAACCTTTTCCCTTTTCTTTTAATAGAAAGCTCTGGAATATATGCTTGTGATTTTTGATTGGTTGTATGATTACGTATACAAGTAAAGCTTCGTTTTCCCCTCCTAAAATAGCTGAGATTTCTCTGGCGATCTCTTGTTAATGAAGCGAATATGTGCTTTTTGGCTTTTATAATTGAATCATTACATATATCTTTGTCTTGTGTGGGTTACATATGTGGAGTGTTGAGTTTGGAAGAATGGTTATGACAATAATACTTTCAGGCTTATAAGAAAATGGCATCAGGAGGTAAAGCCAAGTACATAATCGGTGGCCTTATCGGCTCTTTCGGAATCTCTTACATCTTTGACAAAGTTATCTCTGATAATAAGATCTTTGGAGGTATGTTTTGCTCAAGATTTCATTTTTGTGTGTTTTGAACTTGGGGACAATCTTAATGGTTATATTCTGGTGAAAACCTCAGGGTCTACTCCAGGAACTGTATCTAACAAAGAATGGTGGGCAGCCACGGATGAGAAGTTTCAAGCATGGCCAAGAACCGCTGGTCCTCCCGTCGTTATGAATCCCATTAGCCGTCAGAATTTCATCGTCAAGTCGCGTCCAGAATGAGAGAAACAAAGTTCAATGCTTTCATTTTCAGAATAAGATGAATGACAAATGTTTCTAAACCAATCCGAGCTTGCTTGTACTACTAGATAAACAATACATTACAACACGGTCTGCGGAACTATTCCACAGTCTATCTTCTGTTAAAAACTCAAATAAGCTATTGCAAAACCCTTATGAGTAGACTCAGAAGTCCTAAATATCAACAAAAACAAAGCTTTCTTTTGGATCCTTTCACTTGCCATCATCTTTTCCTTGTCCGTCTGCTCCATCTTGCTTGCCACCTCTAAGCCCCACTGTAGTAGAAAAAACAAATGAACACAACTTATCATCCAAGGATATATATAAGTCAGCAATTAATGAACCAAGTATTGTTTTAATGCAAAAGACTTGTTACCGCTTCCTCCAAGACTGGTTTCTGGTTGTTGCATGGCATGCTGCATCCCGTTGTTGTTGTTCATAGCCATTGGTCTAATCCCCATGTGTCCCTGCATAGCTTGTTGATGTATCTGATGCTGTTGCGGATCTTGAAGCTGGTGTGGGCTACCAAACTGTAAAGGACCTCTTGGAGGGAAAATCCCTGCGGGTGATGCTTGTTGACCCATTCCCATTCCTGAAGCTTGTGGATGTTGCATGAAGTAGCCAGGTGGTTGCATCCCAGGATGCGGTGTTGTCATCTAACACAGCAATCAAACCCAAAAGTAAGTGAACCTGATACGTTTGATTTCGGAATTCTATATATACTGATTGATCCCAACTGAATTTAATCATCATATAAACAAACCTGGGCAGCCATAGCTGGTGCTGGTGGAGCTCCTGGTGTAGGTGGTGGAGGCTGAGCATCAGCAATTGCAGCAAGATACATCAAGTTCTTCTGGAGAAGAGCTTGGTACCTGAAAGTATAGCGGAGCAAAATGATGTCTCTATATAAACCTCACCATTATCAAAATATTAATTCACAGATTCCACAACTGTTAAAGAGATAGGAGATGTATATAAACTAAACTACACAAAAGGGGACACTTACTGGGCACATTCCGCAAGTTTTCCGAGATTCTGATTTTCCATGATCGCCATAATCAGCTTCTTGTTCTCATCAAGGTACTGTGTTTAAAAGATAACAAAGAGAAGGACAAGTAAATGATGATGCAGACATCAAGCCACTTAACTATACAAGAAAAGGCAAAACCCACAACCAATCAATCTCCAAACTTGAAACTCGAATTATAAGTGCCTTAATTCAACTTAACATAAAAGTCCGAAATTTTAACAAAACCCATCAAAGCATCTAATCTCCTATCTCTAATCATCAATAAACAGAAACATCAAACACACTTGAGAGATTCGTAACTGAGTAATAATAACAAGAGATTCAAAGATAAACACAAATAACTGCCAAATGACTATTACTTGAACTCAAATCACAAGAACCCATTTGAGTCTTGCTAACACTACACTCTAAAAGCCGAGTGTGAAAACAATTAAAAAAAAAAACAGGAAAGAGAAGAAAGAAGGAACCTTTTGGATCTGTTCGGTAGTGATGTTGTTAGTAGGAGGAATGGAAGGAACCATCGGAAACATTTGCGGAGACTGCTGCATCTTCCTTCCTTCTTTCTTCTTCTTTCTTCTTTACCCAACCAAAATGACCTAAACCCTAAATTCCGTGTTTCCCCCAAATGAAAAGAGAACCCTTTCGAAGTTTTTTTAAACCAAACGACGAAATTGGCAAATTGCAAATGAAGATTTCAACAAAAGTATTTAAAGAAGATAAAATCCTGCAAATTTAATTACTTGGATTCACCTGGATGTCGACGCACCTCTCTCTCTCTCTCTCTCCGATTTTATCACCCCAAAAAGTGCCTCCAATTTACTATCAGAGAAAAAGGAAACTGATATAGCAAAACCTTTTAAGCAAATCAGAAGGTTTTAAGTTCCTTCTTTAATCAAACATATTTGGGCCGTAAGATTATAATAAGGCCCATAAGCCACCGAAGAAGTTTTAGGCCTCTTGCTACACAGTCTTCTTTCTTCGCCTAAATTAGAAATTTCGAAACTCACAGAGACTGACTGACACACACGGTCACTTCATACAGAGTCCCTCTCTAACGGAAACACACAGTATCTTCTTTTTCTTCTCCCTCTAGAACACTCGTAATTTCAATTCTCACTTTTTACTATTTGGAGTTTTCTCGATCCGGATCTGAAAGCAAACAAAATGGTGAGAGATATCGAAGATGAGATCAGAGTCGAGAAGAATCGTCCCCAGCTTGACGAAGCTAGTCTCGAAGATGAGATCATAGTCGAGAAGAATCATCCACAGCTCGACGAAGTTAGTATCGTTGATCTCCTCGACAGTCCTTCTTCCGTAAGCGCCTCTTTTAGAACCCTAAAATTTTTCATTCTAGTTTCAAATTTTTTCGAATCCATCCCTAGATATTAGTCAATTTTGCTCTTAGCTTTGGTTTCCTCTAGAATTCGAGCTCGATTTGGTTTAACTGCTCTTCGATGAGCCTGACTGGTCTATTTTGTTAACTTCTGTGACTTTGTTTTGTGTGACTTTGCCTCAATGTTGTTGTCTTATACTGTTGGAGTTGATTGAGTCATGGAGTCCGAGTCTTAGAGTTTAGTAAGTGGAGTCGTGGACTTAAGGGGTCAGTTTGTTAGTGGAGTCTGTTTCCATTTTTCTAGCTTTGCTTCAGTTGTTGTTTGCTTCCTGTAAGGCTTTTAAGCCATCGTTGTTGAGTTTATCTAGTATCACTTTTCAGTATACAATTCACATATACATACTCCCTTTTGTCTGTTCACTCTCAGGTAGGTGAAACTGTTGAAGAAATTGGCTCTGTCAGCGAGAACCTCAATGAACATTGTAACGTTTACTGTGATGATGACTTCGAATCTGCTCTTAACATCTTCCCTTATGTTCATGTGCCTCCCAAGAAGCGCAACTTTTGGAATTATGAGTCTTGCAGAAGCTCTGAGCTGTCTACTGCATGTATACTATGCGATCTTTCAGACGATTCTGTAGTGCCTTGTTCTGGGAAGAACTGCCCTCTCTCTGTTCACATGAAATGTGCTGAGCTTGATTCTGAAGATCCTGCTGCATCCTCATACTGTCCTTATTGTTGGTTGAAATATCAAACGACTTGTTCCATGGCTGTTGCAGCTGCAAAGGCACATGAACACTCTTCAGCTCACATGTTCGATACTGAGCTGAATAGTGGAGATATAGCCATGGCGAGAGAAAATGTTCAACTAGAGGATGGTTCTGATAAAACACTACCAATGCTACTACATGAGAACCTCCATCAGATACGCACAGTTGTCGACCAACTTAAGTCTCTAAATTTTCAGTTAGACAAATCAGCTGATCAGTTCACTGATATGGAAAAATCCTCCCGAGAAGCCTCTGTTGTTGTTAATGATCAGTTCGTTGATATAGAAGAAGCTTACGGAGAAGCTTCTGTTGTTGTTAATGATCAGCCAAGAAGGGTTCTTTGGACAGCCGAAGAAGAAAACATGTTGATGGTAATAAACCACCACCATTCTACCTCCACTTGTCTTACAATCTACTTTTAGCATTTAAATTCTTAGTATATGTTTTACTTTGGATAGGTGGGAGTGGAAAAATATTCAAAAATAATCAATAAAAACATGCCATGGAAGAAGATTCTGGAGATGGGAGAAGGTGTATTCCACGTGAATCGCAGCTCATCCGATCTTAAGGACAAGTGGAGAAATATGGTACGTAAGTGATTAGTAACTCCTTCGGCTATAGAAGTATTAAATGAGGCATTGATAGCAAACCTTAAGACAAATGCTAGTAACCTTTTGAAGTAGTGTAAAGAAACTAGGAGACTTTGATGCATGTATATCTTTTTGGTAACAATAGTCCTGCCTTTTAGCAGTCTAGTAAACTTTGTATTGAGATATAGACGACAATGTCGTTTCATATCCCCTTATATTGATATTAAGAGAAGAGAATGTATCTTTTGTTAGTAGTTGCCCCACTCTGTTTGTGTCTCTCTACAGCTTTTGTGTGAGAATGTGCCTTCTTTAAGCAAAACAGGGGAGGCAGACTCTGTAGAATTTACAAACAGGTTTCATATCCCCTTATATTGATATTAAGAGAAGAGAATGTGTCTTTTGTTAGTAGCTGGCCCACTCTGTTTGTGTCTCTCTACGGCTTTTGTGTGAGAATGTGTCTTCTTCTTTAAACAAAACAGGGGATGCAGACTCTGAAGAATTTACAAACAGGTTTCAGAATTGTTTAATATGAGGGCTTACGAGTGGCACAATCTGTTGTTGTTTTTGCCTCAGTTCATCCTTGTGGCATTCTACAAACCTGTCACCATTTCTTAATTTTCTTAGAATCTTTTGAATCTCTTCTCTACTTGTAGCAAATCAAATTCAGCAGGCAGCATAACAACTCCAAACTGAATAAGTGCTCTCTTCTTTATAGACTTATAGTTCTACAGAGCAAAGGCAGTATCAAAAGTACAACTGATTGATGTATTGACTAAAAATTTAACATGATTATCACTAAGTTCAATGCCTTTCTTAAAAATCTTCCTAATAAAGTCAACAAAGATAACATCTGTTACATTGTAGAGTCTTAATAAATATAACTTGTAAGATAACTTGTCGTACAAGTACCAACTGTTTTCGCAAATAAAGGTGGAAAAATTATGAACTTAAACCATAAAACCACGCAAATATATTCTACCTTTTTATACGGAGTCGGTTAGATTAATATAATATTAGATCATATTAATACCAAATATTGACAAAGAAAAAACTCAAAATTTTTACATAATGACCGAGATTTGGTTCAGGTGGAGATTGAATTGGTCATCATCGTCGTCGCAGAGATCGGAGATCAAAACGGCGAGAGAGAGAAACGCGGGAGTGATGAATAAGATGAGTCCAAGAGGAACCATCCAAAGATGAGAATTTGTGGGATGGTATTTGTAAAGCCAATAGCTTAGAAACAATCCTCCACATATATTCACAATCATCAAATATAAGAACACCATTGAAGACGTTCTCTTCCTCTCCTTCTTCGTCTTCGTCTTCGTATTCATGTTGCTTTCGTGGCTCATTCGCAAGAGGATCGAAACAAGTAGTGATGAACTGATGATTCAGTTTCAGGCTTTTTAATACTTTCTTTGCTGGGGAAAATAGGCGAAGTGAAAGAAAAGAGATTGTAGATTTAATATTATCTTCTGAGTGTTTGAGTAACAACTCTATAATCTATAATCTATAATCTATATATATGCAGTCCGGTTTCTATTCATGCAGGTTGGTTAGAAAATATAATTTCAAGATTAGACCCGGTTTAATCTGGTATGTATCGGTTTTCTAGCGAAATATACACTTACTAGATAAGGGCCCGCACATCGTGCGGGTTTAAAAATTATTTGAAAAAATAAATTCTAAATCTAAAACAATTTTTCAAAAATATATAAAGAAATTTTTTTTTCTAAAGTAAATATATAAATAATTTAAGTTAGAGAATATTTGTTTTTACCTTCATACATTTATTTATATTTCTATATTTTTAATATATTATAACAATTATTTTAACAATTTAAAGCTAAATTATATCCCACTAAAACTTTTGCCAATTATTCGTCATTACAAATATTATTATTGTCAAATTTCAAAAACGTTTCACAACTTATTCACAAAATATTTTACATGCAACAAATTCATCAAAGCAACATCTAATAATTAACCACATACAATTTTACTCTATGTTTTACCATTAAAAATATGCTCTTACACCCAAAATTATTTTATTGTTAAAGTATGCTTTTTATCACCACCTATAAAATGTCTTCTAAACAAATTAAACAAATTTTATGTTGCTTACTTTCATTTTGGCATAATTATAGTTCTTATAATTACTAAAATTGTTTTGTGACATAATTTCTTTAACCATGAAGTTAATTTTACTCCAAATATATTGGATGAACAACTGATGAAAATTATCTACTCAATTAGAATGATTTTATGACTAACCCAATAAAAATTGAGAAATTGAAAGAAATTTAATATAATATAATAAAAATAAAAATTTGAAAATTATAATCATGATGGTATATAGGTCTTAGATAACTCAGATATACAAAATAGAAACTTTATATACAATCCAAAACATGACATATGTCATAATCACATTAAGGATCAACGACCTATTTACTCTTCAGAAGTATCCAATTGTACCAAAATAAATTAAAGTTACGACCTCGTCTCAAATATTCTTGAATCATAACTTATTTTTACTCGAATCAAAAGTAGGGCGACGATATCCTAGAGAGGGGGATAATTTATTAATTATTCTCAACTTATTCTTTTGGCATAATTTATTAATAATAATATACATGCTTAGTGAATTACTTTTTTGTTTATACATGGCAAAATCTTATTGAGAAAACACGTATAACTTAAGTAGCTTACAATGGAAAATATATTAGTTTTGTTAATTTTCCTTTTTGATTTAGAATTTTTTTTAGATAAACATGTAAATTTTATTTAGATTTAATGTAATTTTTTTAATTAGCTGTTTTGAAAAATAATAATTTTTGACACGTGTCAAAATTTCATCAGTATACTTGACATGTGGCTAATTTGAAAACCCAACTTTATATAATAAGATTTTTAATATAATAAAAAGATTAATTCAAGATTTTTTCTAAGGATGCCAATCGGTTTTCCATGATCTTCGTTTTCTTCGCATGTGCCTTCACAAATCTTGTTGCAGTACTCTCAGTATGCGAAATTGGCTAACCATAAAGACATAATTTTTTTTTTGTGCAAACAAAGACATAAAATTTAATGTGCTATTTTATATAGTATAATTATACGACCAAATATGGATGACACATAGTATATTTAGTTTACCATGTAGTGGTTGAGAACCTTTGTAATAGTGAAACTTTGATATGGATGTCACAAAGTATATTTATTTTAGTTGTTTTGTTTTTAATATAATAAGATTACAATTATATTATGCTTTGTTTTATGAAGCTTGAAAACTGTGATTTGTGATCGTTAAAATTGACATATGTCATGATCTGATGAGTTACTAACTTTGATCTATAATCGTTAAAATTGACATGTGTCATAATCTGGTGGGTATTTAACTTTGATCTATGATCGTTAAAATTAACATGTATCACGATCTGTGAGTTACTAACTTTTTTAAATTGACATGTGTCACGATCTGATGAGTTACTAACTTTGATCTCTGATCGTTAAAATTGACACGTGTCATGATCTGGTGAGTTTTTAACTTTGATCATTGATCGTTAAAATTAACACATGTCACGATCTGGTGAGTTACTAAAATTGACATATGTCATGATCTGATGAGTTACTAACTTTGATCTCTAATCGTTAAAATTGACACGTGTCATAATCTGGTGGGTATTTAACTTTGAATTTTGATCGTTAAAATTAACACGTGTCACGATCTGGTGAGTTACTAACTTTTTAAAATTGACATGTGTCATGATCTGATGAGTTACTAACTTTGATTTCTGATCGTTAAAATTGACACGTGTCATGATCTGATGAGTTTTTAACTTTGATCACTGATCGTTAAAATTAACACGTGTCACGATCTGGTGAGTTACTAACTTTGAGAACCAAGGTTTATATAATAAGACTAGATAAGGCCCGCGTAATAACGCGGGTAAAAAGTAAAAAATTTATTGAGAATAGTTAAGTAGTAACATACATATTTTTAGATTTTATCTTATAATATTTTAATATTGAATATAAACCTCTCATATTTCATTTAATACTCTCTCGGTTCCATTATATAAGAGTTTTATAATATTTTCTCAAATTTTTTATGTATAATTTTTATTAATATAACAATTTATGACTATTTGAATTATGCAGTATATTTTCTATTGGTGGAAGTTTTATAAATGACATAATATTTATTATTTATTAATCTTTGTACTTTGACCCAAAAACTCTTATAGGACAGGAAGTACCATTTAAATATTTATATCATCATAAGAGACCATATTTTAATTTTAATTACACATTTCATCTTAATTCATAGAACTAAGTATTTTATATCAAACACAATTAATATATCATATCAAATCTATATCTAGTAAAAACTGAAAATATAAATAAAAATTAACAAAATATAATTTGCCAAAAAAAACGCAATCAACATTATTTAAGATATATTTGTTATGTTGTTATCTCATAAGTACTAATTTTACCTCATGTCATAATCAATTTTAAAAATGAGTAAAATTTATAAAATAAAAACATATACAGTATAAAGATACAGAGAAATTCTCAATAACTAAAGATTTATTCCTATAATTTATAATTTGTATTCAAATTATCTTATATTTTGACATATGCATTACAAAAATACATGTGTTAAAATTATAAATTTAAACATTAAAATTTACTAATATTCTTGAATGATTTTTTTTTTAAATAATACAAATTAATATTTGAAAACTTTTTAATCTATTTAATCTAAAATAAATTTCATCGTTAGACATTCAGTTTAGTAATCACATCTAACTATCTATTTCATCGTAAAACCATAATTCACTTCTTCATGGATTAGTTAAAAAATTTAATAACAAAAATAATATGAGATAATATGTATATTGGTTAGTATTTAAAATTTAACATTAAAAATAATCAGTAAAAAAATCAGTTAACATCCACAAATTTTTGGAAATCCAAAAATATCCTAAATATATTCTTCTATGTGTCATAATTTTATAAGTAATACTTTTGTCAATTTTAATCAATTAACCAAATATTCATTCTAACAAACTCATTTTTCTATTTTCTTTCAGGTTTATCATATTACTACATACATTAAAACTTTAAAATAAAACATGTAAAACTATACTTATACAAATCATGTATTAATTTTTTAAATTTATTTATTGTTTCAAGGTTTTGTGTACTTACTTACAATAATTTATATTACAGCATAAATATAATTTATATCCGACTAAAATTATGTTAAATAACTTATGTTATTCTTTTTAACTTTGTTATTCATTATTTATTGATTAATATACATGCTTAATGAATTAAATTTTTGGTTACACATGTCAAATTTATTGAGAAACCATGTATAATATAATTAGGATACAATGGAAAATATATTGATTTTGTTAGTTTTCCTTTTTGATTTAGGAATATAAATGTTTTAAAATATAAACATGTAAAATTCTGTAAATATAATAAGCTGTCTTATTATGTTAATAAAAAAAAATTGACATGTGTCAACATCTTATCAATATATTTGACATGTGTCACAATCTCGTTAATTAGTAATTTTTTCATCGAACTTTATATAATAAGATTGTACTTACATATTGATTTAGTTTGTCTACCCATATTTGAAGTGTAGCTAAATCCAGCTTTATACCCCGTTTTCTTTTGCTAGTATGGTTTTCCGATGTCTCATGGTTTGTAACTGTCTCTTTGGAGTTCATGATTTTCTACTGTACTCAAGGTTTTTATTTGATATGGGATACCACTTAGTAGACATCTTTATATAATAAGAGATATACTCAATTTCCTTATAGTGATAGGTATATATTTTCTGAATTTTTTTTTCTAGAAATGTGGCCAATAATTAACGTAAAATAGTAAAAATCAAATTAATTGACATATTTCAACAAAAAGACGTGGCCAATATTTGTTTTTAATTCATGTAGATTGGTAAAACAGTAAAAATCAAATTTGTTTCTATATTTGTTTTTGACTCGTGTCAACATCTTATCAATATTTTTACACGTGTCACGATCTTGTTAATAAGAAATTTTGTCATTGAACTTTATATAATAAGATTAAATAATCTATTATATGTCTCTTTACTTTAATATTTTTATAGTTAAAAAACATACATTAATATTACATAATCCTATTTTATATATTACAATAACACTCTTTTTGAATAAATTATTTGATTGGTGAAAAAAATATGAAACGATCTATATTTTTTTACTTCAACCATCTTTTCTTTATGTAAAGGTGAGTATTTACAGTTTTTGATAAACAGTAATTAATTGTATATTTTCACAATTATTTTTTTATCTTATATAAAAAGTAATATTTTTTCTTGCCAAATTAGCAAATTAAAATTAAAATAAATCAATTATATTATAACTCGAATTTTATGATATATATATATATCTATTTTTTAAATAAAATTAGGTTTTATTTTCTCTATTTTAGTTTTATAGAAAACTTTTTATGGTAGGTTTTGAATTTTTACATTTTTATTTTTAAAATTTTAATAAATTTTATAATTGATATATGTCAACATATGAATGATACAATTGACATGTGTCATGATCTTGTTAATTAGTAATTTTGTCATCGAACTTTATATAATAAGATTCATGTAGATTAGTAAAATAGTAAAAATCAAATTTGTTTCTATATTTATATTTGACACATGTCAACATCTTATCAATATTTTTGACACGTGATGTGTCAAAACATCTTATCAATATTTTTGACACGTGTCACGATCTCGTTAATAAGAGTTTTTGTCATTGAACTTTATATAATAAGATATGGAATATTTTCTAATTTTTAGAGAACTAAGTTTCGTATAGAGGTATTCTATAGTAGTACTCTAAATTATCATTTCTGTTACGAGGCGAAAAGAAACGTGGGGAAGGGATTTAGGCAAGGCAACAACGGTGCCGTGTGGTGCGAAGCAGAGTTACGTATTTGTACAATTTCACGATTGAATCTTAAAAGGCATGATATGCTTGTATCGATTTTAATTGACATAGATAAATATAAATAAGAAACACATTATGACCCGACTCTACTATTTATACGTATGAATATATCTAACTTCATTACGGCAGATAATGAACCCTGAAAGCAAACTACGTGAGGAAAGAGTTAGGTCCCTTGACCACTTTTGTTTTAACATTTTTCAACGAACGAAGTGGAAGCATAATGAAGAATTATTGTCTTGACAAGAAAAAAATAGAAATTATCATCATAAATGAATATAGAAATTTCATACAAATGCTTTTAGTATCAAATTCGATCATATTTGTCTGTTCAAGTTTAGTTGCAAAAATAATACAGTGTTAGTTTTGTTAGGCCCTAAAGAGGTTAACAATGTTAATGGGCCATTGAATTGGGCTATACATTAATAATACTATTGTCTTATCTGAATCGAAATATGTAGGACCGGATGGATATGCTCAGTCTAGTGGAGCTATTAGAAACGGATCCAAACCGCAAAAAGTAAATTACAAAATCAAACAAAATAAAATCCAAAAAAAAATAGAGAAAGCAAACAAAATCTGGAATGAAGAAGTTCAAGTTGATAACATAATGAAATTGCTATCATATGATGGTGACGTGATATTATTGTACTCCAACTTAAAAGAAAAATATTAAAAACAGACTCAATTATTGAATCGAGTGGTTCAGTTTGCAATAATGTTTTTTTTTTTTTTGCGTGTTTCGTAATAATAATATTACAAAAAAAATTATTAGTTATTCAATAACTCACTAACTTATTGTCTGCCACATTTTTATTTTCTGCATGTTTTGGCTGTATTCTATAATTTATCAAAACATTATAATATATGAAAGAAAATAAGAAATTAAGAGAGAAAAAAAAGGAAAGAAGAAAAAGAAAAACATTATCACATTCTGTGTCATCTGAGTTTATCAGGAAGGAGGATATGTGATGTGGGGGGTCACACAAGGACAAGATTACCTGCCTTTACTCACATGGAAAGTTCAACTATTTCAATTATCTTTACTTGTCTTTATAATCAAAGTCAGATGAACCGTTACATATTTTATATGACAAACCAAACAATTAGGGGAGATATAATATCATATAGAATTTAATTTCATATAGATACTTTCCAACTTCAAACATTTAACTTTGAGTGGAGAAGAATGGAATGAAACACAGAAAGGACATCAAAAATCACATCTACTAAGACCAAAACAAGATTGGGGTTTCAATATTTATATTTTACCACACACACAGAGAGACACACGAAATATGAATGGATAGGAGAATGAACGTACATTCATATAGTACGTACGATTCAACATACACACGGGATGGACGCGGAACATGAAAATAAAATAATAGAAGGGGGTGTACACGTGGCGAGAAGAAGCGCGTGAATCACAGACGCTCCTAATAAATCTCTGGCTCGTCCACTTCCTCTCGTTCGCCTTACATTCAGCCACTAGAAGAAGAGAGATTGAGAGAGGATCACATTTTTTTCTGAGATTTTTGATTCTTTCATCGGATTCTTTTTTTTTTGTTTGTGTGGTTTTCTCGGCGGTGATATATATAATGAGCGGGAGCAGAAGGAAGGCGACGGCGCCGGCTAGTAGGACGCGAGTTGGCAACTATGAGTTGGGAAAAACTCTTGGAGAAGGAAGCTTCGCTAAGGTCAAATACGCCAAGAACACCGTCACCGGTGATTTAGCCGCTATCAAAATCCTCGACCGTGATAAGGTCTTCCGTCACAAAATGGTTGAACAGGTTCGTTCGTGTTATATAGTCTGTTGCTTGAATACGTAAGGAAACTCACGTACGGCTTTTTTAAAAATATATATATATAATTAAAGAACAGTTTAGTTTCGTGATTAGGGACCTACATGTCCTAGGTAGGTGTTTAACGTTATACTAGTATTACTACAGTATTTAATAGGTTGATTAATGATTGACTAGAGTTTAAAAAAAAAACAATACTTTAAAATTTTCGAATCTATATGACTGTTGTGTTTATACATTACATCTAGCTAGGACTAGATTTTGTTTTGGAATTGGCTCGAATCTGAAGAAGATTTAGATTTTGTTATGAGCAAGATCTTGAAGAATTTAACTAGAGCGTGATGGAAGTTTCCTTTTGTTGTTGTTTGTGCAGCTTAAAAGAGAAATATCGACGATGAAACTTATTAAACATCCAAATGTTGTTGAAATCATTGAGGTATTGATTTGAAGAAGCTTTTCACTTTTTTTAAAGCTATTCCTTAAATGCTAATATTAGTTTTGAATCTTAAGAAGACGAGACACCTCTATGTTCTGTTTATGTGGATATAGGTTATGGCTAGCAAAACGAAGATCTACATCGTTCTTGAGCTTGTCAATGGAGGTGAACTATTTGATAAAATCGTAAGTCACCAAACACTATTTTTGTATTCCTGTATATATAAGATCAGTTCTAATGCAACACTTAAGAGTTTCCTTTGTCTGTTTTTTCCATCTGTTCTTTACTAATGTCTGTCATTCTTTTGATTTGTAGGCGCAACAAGGAAGACTTAAGGAGGATGAAGCTCGGAGATACTTTCAGCAGCTTGTCAATGCTGTAGATTACTGCCACAGTCGAGGGGTCTACCACAGAGATCTCAAGGTCTTTCTTTTTGTTTCTTCTGTACCTTCTTCTTATTTTCCTGCCTTATGATATATTATTCACCCTGTTCAAGTTTCATATGCTATGTGATATGTTGCTTGCTGCAGCCTGAAAACCTGATCCTTGATGCAAATGGTGTTTTAAAAGTCTCTGATTTTGGTTTAAGCGCATTCTCACGGCAAGTTCGGGTAATGCCTTTTGATTTTTTCAAGTGGACATCATTGAAACTTGGCAATTAATTTCTACTGGAACAACCTAGATATCAGTTTGAATCAAGTGTTCTAACCATTATTCTTTTTGAATGCAGGAAGATGGTTTGCTCCACACAGCTTGTGGAACACCAAACTACGTTGCTCCTGAGGTATACACTTACTTTCAGAACTATAAAAGCAGAGTATATAGAGTGTTCTGTAGACGCTCCCAATATAGAATGCTCTAATTTCTAGGGCATCTTTGTTTGACTTGCGGGCAGGTTTTGTCGGACAAAGGCTATGATGGAGCAGCAGCAGATATATGGTCTTGTGGTGTAATTCTATATGTGCTCATGGCTGGTTACTTGCCTTTTGATGAGCCAAATCTCATGACATTATACAAACGTGTAAATTTTTTCGTCCTCTGCTTCTTCTTACTTACTTTTCCTCAGTACTTTTTTAATCTGATCTTTGGTGTACTTCAGATATGCAAGGCTGAGTTTAGCTGCCCACCATGGTTCTCTCCAGGTGCCAAGAGAGTCATTAAGCGTATTCTCGAACCCAGCCCTGTAACCGTAAGCACCTCTTACATGAATGCATAGTTGTGGCTTTAGATGCTGTCAACCAAATGGTCTAAAATGTGCAAGAGCTTAACAATACTTTTTTTTCTTTCTGTCTATATTTCAGAGGATAAGTATTGCAGAGTTATTAGAAGATGAATGGTTCAAGCAAGGATACAAACCGCCATCATTTGATCAAGATGATGAGGACATAACCATAGATGATGTTGACGCTGCTTTCAGTAACTCCAAGGTAAAATAAAAAAACAACCGCCATTTTCCCAATATTCTCTGTAGTTCATTTACAGTAAAGTAACTAATATTACTCTGCTGTGCATGTGTTGGCAACTATAGGAATGTCTTGTGACAGAGAAGAAGGAAAAACCGGTATCCATGAACGCTTTCGAACTTATCTCGAGCTCAAGAGAGTTCAGTCTTGAGAACTTGTTCGAGAAGCAAGCCGTAAGAACTCTTTTTCTACTTACTATATGTTTCGATTGTCTAATATTATCATATGCATATATGGGGTAGACTGTAGTCTAACTAAAGCTGTTCTTTTGTTGGTGTTGCAGCAACTTGTGAAGAGAGAGACGCGGTTTACATCTCAACGATCTGCGAGTGAGATAATGTCGAAAATGGAAGAAACAGCAAAGCCATTAGGCTTCAATGTCCGTAAAGACAACTACAAGGTTTGTTCGTTCGTCTTCTTGATTTTGTCTGTGTCAAATTATGTGTCTTTGTGGCTCCAACATTATAAAACATTGTTTGATAAAATTGCAGATAAAAATGAAAGGAGATAAAAGTGGTCGTAAAGGTCAGCTCTCCGTAGCTACAGAGGTAAGAAGAAAGATAGGTTTTGGTGATAACAACACTACGGTTTGGTGAATACTGTTGTTTATCTAACTGTTTTGGTTTGGTCATCGATTTAATAGGTGTTTGAAGTTGCGCCATCGCTGCATGTGGTAGAGCTTAGGAAAACCGGCGGTGATACCCTCGAGTTTCACAAGGTAATAATGTTTCAGTTCAATCTGTATCCGGTTCAGATCCGGTTAACACCTCGAACAATTGATTTATGTTTGAAATATTTTTTTGCAGTTCTACAAAAACTTCTCATCTGGATTAAAGGATGTAGTCTGGAATACTGATGCAGCCTCTGAAGAACATAAGCAATAAGATATAATAACAATTTGTTTATCAATTCAGATTTTGTTTTTTTAATAAAGTTGAACTTGTATAATGAATAGTAAAATATGGAGTTGGCAAAATTGGAATAGTATATTGCTAACAAAAAGCCAAACTTAGAAGTGGGCTGATATGGAGGTAGTAGATCCATAATAGGTTAGCCTTAGCCATATGCGATCTTCCTCAAAACTCGGTTTTGGCTTACTTTTATGTTTGACTCAAACGTCCAAGTCAAACAGTTAAATTAGTCAAACGTCCAATAAATGAAAGGGATCGTTGCGTCATAGTCGGAAAGTTTACTAATTGTCACTTTATGGCTACGGTTTTGGCAAGTGGCAAAGATTCACACTTCACAATGACACAATACCGATATGGAATACAATGATAACATAAATTAAGACTGGCAACAAAATAATTTAACTGGAAAACAATGTACAAAGTCTGAATCTAGATTGTTTTTATAAATAATGGATTGGTTAAGAAACTGCAATTCCACAAAACAAAAAATGTTCTATATAACCAATGATAAGAGATAAATTGTCCATGTCAATGATAAAAACTTGGAAAGAAATTGTGGCGGATAAAAAAGACCTGAAAAATATGTCGCTACTTTGTTGCTAAATCCATTAATTTTTCAAAACAGATGACTATGATTTGGCAACAGAAACATGTGTAACAGAAAAATTGGTTGCGTATTAGCAATTTAGCATAATTAATCTATAATAGTCGATATAAAAAGAAAATCAGTAGACATTTTGTCGTGGTGTTGTAATAGATTAGTACTGTAGTTCAATATTATCCATTTAAATGGTTTTCAAACAAACACTGTATCATCTAATCGTTAATTTAAAGAGTAATTCATTTTTTTATATAGGAGTTAAGCCTACCCATCTGTTATCATTCAGCGTACTAAGTACTACAGTACTATGCAGATATTACACGGCCAAAATAAACCTTTTTATCGATATAGTTTTAAGTAGATTATATATATCGTTTATTTATGTTGCAACCATTTTAAATTGTTAGTCCTTTTTTATATTATTATTGTATAGTTGTGAAAATATGTGTACATACATTCATACATTGATGACGGACTGGTTTCTAGTTAGTTGGTATTAAGCCGACCAACATTAATTGTTGGTTTACGTCCACACATGGGCACCAGTCCACCATTCAATATCATCATTACCCCATTTTATTTTATAAAGTAATACTTAGATTTAATCTGTTTATTAATTAGTTCTCCACTGTTTTACATATGGTCATTATACAGTAAATGCATACACATCAACCTAAAATATGTATTGTTAGCATATGATGATGACCTCATTGACCTGGATCGTTCTTATATTGAAGTTGGAGAGTTGGTACATACTGTCGAAACATGTGTTTCGTTTCGTGTATCACGATTAATCGAAACGACCTCGTTGGATGTTGTATTTTTCTCTGTAATTCCCTAATATATATCGAGTTACTGTCTTATTTTGCTTTGTGATAATCAATAGCTTGGAACATTCTTTAGAGAAAAAGTATGCTTTTTGGTACTCGTTTTAATTATTCTTTAAATATGTCAAGATAGTAAGATAACAAAATAGATTTGGTATTCTTACGCTAATAATAATAAGTTGCTTGCTGGTTGAAATGATTTTCAGTTATTTCACACTACAGCGCACGAAATATATGGAATGTTTTTTTTTTGTTGGGTTGTTTCGCATAAATTAAAAAGCTATATCAAAATGGAAAGAAGATGCAAAATAAGCAAAGATCCAAAGATATTAATTATAAATGATTGGCTACGTTTTGATATTATAAATATTTACAGAAACTATTTGCATTTTATCAACAACTTAATCATATTGAAAAACAAAACAGAGACAAGTCCACTTTGGACCTAAAATCCGATTATTTTTACCAACAGATTAAGCTACAAGGCTACAACTACCCCAATCTGAGATTCTGAGGTCCATTTTAGACTTCTTGACACAATCAATTTTATTATCTATATATAACAGCATACTCGAAAATAAATATACAAAGTCAGCATTAATGAATTCTTTATAACTTTACTATTTGATACAGAAATATGGTAAATAATTTATTACATCAACGTCTTAATGAAGACAGCAAGATTATACATAAATTGATAATGACAACAATATTGGAACAGCTAATATGGATGGTATATATATATATATACATTATATATATAATAAAATAAATCGAAATGTGCTAATATTGATAGGTAATAATAATACTCCATGAGGGATACATTCTTATATAAAACAAAAATAAGGAGTAGTATATAACTCATTATGAAATTACCATGGCCCATAATAAGGAGTTTTGTATCCATGAGGGATACATTCTTATATAAAAAAATAACAAACTTGGATTTCTGGGGACACGCTTTCGTCTACCACTGTAATTGCAAATTGGACAGCAAACGCTTCTCATTGAATGAAAGAAACGTTTCTCGAACACGTTTCTTCCTTTTAATTTACAAAATATTTTATCAACTTATCATATTCGATTGATCATTCCCGGAATTTATCTCACTCGATTTTGTATACACGCTTGCTTTGCCAATGAAGGTTTAAACAATAGTAATATAACAAGATGGGTTTATGAGAAATTATAGTAGTATATATAGGCTTGTCTCTGAATAACAAATTAGGTTAAACAATAATAGAAAGTTATAAGAAGCCTAAATTTTGATGTATGAAACCCCAACTTATGATCTACCATATGACTTATGAGATTCAGCTTGAATTTGTTAGACTTTTAGTGAAAATGTTACTCCATTTATAACTTGCATTGTTCGTGTGAACAAAATATGACAAAATAATCTGACTAGTTAATTTTAATATCAAGGTCCCATGTAAAGTAGTTGAGCTAATAGTAGTATCTCGGAACCACCCACCATTAAATTCGAATATTATTCCATTTTTTTTGTTATTTTTAATCTTATTTCTCTTTCTTGCACTTAATAGCAACTCTATATATCTCTCCATCCCTACTTGCCCTAATTTCACCAAAATCCTCCTAATTCACCTGTTTTAGACTTTCCATTCTCGTTTTCTCTCTCTCTTTCTCTTTCTCCAACTTTGTGTATCGTTTAATCATTAACATTGTCCTTCAATCTTTGGTTCCATTTTAAAATATTTCGACCCAAAAGCGCTATATACTGATCATGGAGAGAACAAATAGTATAGAAATGGATCGAGAGAGATTAACGGCGGAGATGGCGTTTCGAGATTCATCATCGGCCGTTATAAGAATCCGTAGACGTTTGCCGGATTTGTTAACGTCCGTTAAGCTCAAATACGTGAAGCTTGGACTTCACAACTCTTGCAACCTCACCACCATTCTCTTCTTTCTTATCATTCTTCCCTTAGCCGGAACCGTGCTGGTTCAGCTGACCGGTTTAACGTTGGATACGCTCTCCGAGCTTTGGTCTAACCAGGCTGTTCAACTCGATGGGGCGACGAGACTCGCCTGCTTGGTTTTCCTCTGTTTCGTTTTGACCCTCTACGTGGCTAACCGGTCTAAACCGATTTATCTAGTTGACTTCTCCTGCTACAAACCGGAAGAGGAGCGGAAAATATCTGTGGATTCGTTCTTGACGATGACGGAGGAAAACGGATCCTTCACAGAAGACACGGTTGAGTTCCAGCAAAGGATCTCGACCCGGGCCGGTTTAGGAGACGAGACTTATCTGCCACGTGGCATTACCTCAAAACCGCCGAAGCTGAATATGTCGGAGGCACGTGCCGAAGCTGAAGCCGTTATGTTCGGAGCCTTAGATTCCCTCTTCGAGAAAACCGGAATTAAACCGTCAGAAGTCGGAATCTTGATTGTAAACTGCAGCTTATTCAATCCGACGCCGTCTCTATCGGCGATGATAGTGAACCATTACAAGATGAGAGAAGACATCAAAAGCTACAACCTCGGAGGAATGGGTTGCTCCGCCGGATTAATCTCAATCGATCTCGCCAACAATCTACTCAAAGCAAACCCTAATTCCTACGCTGTCGTGGTGAGCACGGAAAACATAACCCTAAATTGGTACTTTGGAAATGACCGGTCAATGCTTCTCTGCAATTGCATCTTCCGTATGGGCGGAGCCGCGATTCTCCTCTCTAACCGCCGACAAGACCGGAAGAAGTCAAAGTACTCGCTGGTCAACGTCGTCCGAACACATAAAGGATCAGACGACAAGAACTACAGTTGCGTGTACCAGAAGGAAGACGAGAGAGGAACAATCGGTGTCTCTTTAGCTCGAGAGCTCATGTCTGTCGCCGGAGACGCTCTAAAGACAAACATTACAACTTTAGGACCGATGGTTCTTCCGTTGACGGAACAGTTGATGTTTTTGATTTCGTTGGTCAAAAGGAAGATGTTCAAACTGAAAGTGAAGCCGTATATTCCTGATTTCAAGCTAGCTTTCGAGCATTTCTGTATTCACGCAGGCGGTAGAGCGGTTCTTGACGAAGTGCAAAAGAATCTTGATCTCAAAGATTGGCACATGGAACCTTCTAGAATGACTTTACACCGGTTTGGAAACACTTCGAGTAGCTCACTTTGGTATGAGATGGCTTATACCGAAGCTAAAGGCAGGGTCAAAGCCGGTGATCGACTTTGGCAGATCGCGTTTGGGTCAGGTTTTAAGTGTAATAGTGCGGTTTGGAAAGCGTTACGAGCGGTCTCGACGGAGGAAATGACTGGTAACGCGTGGGCTGGTTCGATTGATGATTATCCGGTTAAAGTTGTACAATAAACGGTTGAACCGGATAATTATTATATATGTAATTGTGTTCCTTCTTGATTGTTTATTTGATTTCTTTTTTTCTTTTTTAAATGTAAGTTGTCGACTGAAATATAATTTAATTAATTTTATGGATGTGTGTTTGGTATACGTTAGTTGGTTTTTTGATACTTTTGGTAAACCAGAAATTTGAAAACTTATCTCTAGTCAAACAGAATTCTAATCCACACTATCTATGTGTTCACACACACCCATAATAACTCCATAGATCACATATAACTTGCACAATAGCCAAAACGATGCTGGCTCAATTAATTACACTTTCTTTAACTACTTTTTTTTTCTCTTTCTTTTTGCGAAGTCGTGGTGCGGATTCATTCCTGACAATAATTTGGAAAAATTATTGACCAAATGTTATCCACTAGTTTAAAATTTTTAATAAGAGAATCCAAGAATTATATTATAACAAACAGTTCCATTACAAAAAGTTATCTTAGTTCTTCAAAGTCTTGATCTATGATAATAAGTTAATAACAATGTACGGTCGTCTTGAACCATTTAGTTCGGTAAACAACTTGTCTAGGTCGAGGTGGTTGTACTTGTACCATCAATCTGCATTACTGGTTTGCTGCCAACATATAACAACTAGAAAAGCAAAAAACATAAATTTTATAAAAAGGCATGTCAGTTTAATCAGTGTCTTTACTAGTCTTCAATGCACTAGACCTTTCAACACATTAAATGAAACACGTTTTCCACTTTTTCCGGGAGGCTGATTTACTTCACCTTGCCACGGTTGAAGTACTTTTGTTGTCCAGTGCTTCGTAGATCACTTTAAGGCCCATTGGGCCGTGTTATTAGAGAAGATCATTACCTCTTCGCGTGGTGAGATCATCTATGACGCACCCTTTCAAATCATACCATACACTTTAATCCCAGAACAAGAAGTTCACTATCTTGGTCCATTAACGTTGAAAGCTTATATAATATGGGCCATAAATCCAGAACTTGCAATCCCCGCCGTTCTGATTCCGCAGGATCTAACTACATGCCGTTGGGAGAGTTTCACCTTGAGAAACATTTGTGTTTTATTTGCTCCAACTAGTAAACTTTGTTAATTAGATTTTCTGTTTTTATAGGTTAATTTGAGTATTTGACATTATATATATATTTCAGAAAAAAAAAAACTATATATATTTTGGGGAATCTAAGCATGTTTGTGATATCAGAGGTGAAAGTGATAAAGAATTGTTGTGTGTAAAACGTCAAAAGACAAGACTAGTGATGTTGGGGAATCATGTCACATGGGTGATGTCCTCTTCTCGTGTTTCAAGTAGTAAAAGTTGCAGCTTTTTTGCCTTTTTAGCTCATTCTCAAAAGGTTTAAGAGTCTCACTTTTGTATCAAAATCACCAAAAACGTAAATTCTGGAGCCAAAGTGGAAGATTCAAATCTTTTTTATCCAATTTTTAAGCCTGCAAAAGGCCAAAAAATAAGATCTAAAAGTTAGTTATTCATTTATAAGAAACAAAATATTTTGTATATGTCATTGTTTTTATTTTTCTTTATACGATTTGATGATTGGTTTTGTTATCTAAAATGGAATTGATATATTGCAATATGTTAGCTTTTAGAATGCAAATTCACAATATATAAAATAAATTAAAATCATTTAACATTTTTAAAATCTTTAAAGTACAGATCAATCGGTTAAAAATTTCTTCCAAGGACAACTCAACCTCAACGACACAATTATAAATGTTTTTTTTTTTTTTTTCCTTCTGAATATAAAATAATTAAATAAAAGAGAACTAAGATCGCGACCGTTGATTTGGCATCACCAAACAAATCATCTAAGCCAATTCCTAAAGTCACTAGTAGACGCTGGAGGGATCTCAGCAACACCATTAGACTCGGTGCAACATGAAGAGTAATTCGATTGTTGGTCTAACAGTCCACCAAAATGTGAACCAGCCACACTCTTAAAGCTCGGGCTCCTCAAGCTAATATTGTCCTCATACTCCTGTGGTGGTGGGATCGGATACGAGAGCCGTTTCTTGACCGAACCCGCACGGTCCCTCTCGGGAGTCGAGGGTCTTTGCTTCGGTGCACTCTGAGACCGGATCCTGGCCTTAGCTGACTCTGTACTTGCCATGTAATTAGGCAACAATGATGCATTATTAACCATTGTGGTACTAATGCTACATCCACTCCTAGCTGTGAAACTATAATTAGACCTCAAGCTTGGTGTGTTTGATGTATAACTATAAGCTGCTCGGTCCCGGTCTTCCCTCGGGTCTCTCTGGCACCGTGGACTAACTGACCGGATATGTATTGGCCTAGACTTAGCCGGAGATGGAGTGGCTGGGAAATTATTGCGGGATTGGTAATGGTGGCTAGTTCTTGATGGGGAACTAGGTCTTTGGCTACGACTCGGGCTTCCGGTTCTTGCTCTTGAGTAAGGCTGAGAAGTGTCGATCTCAACGGTTTTAACTGAAATCCTTTGGTCAACCGAAGCTCTACTACTAGGTCGTTTATCCCACGGTCTAGTAGCCATCCACCGGTCCAGCCATTTTGGTCTTTCCTCCTCGAGTTCTGCCTCGTGATCTCCTCCCGCGGATTGGTTACCAACCGCTCTCCACATCTTCCATTGAAACGAAACGGTCTTATCAACAAGCTCAATATATATGTACTATTAAGCTTTTTCTTTGACCGGTTTAGTAATTTTACCTGTTGAGAGAAAGCCTGAGACAAATTAGTCTTCTCCTGTCTCAATGCTGTGTCTCGTCTCCTTTGTAGCATCGCTTTCACTTCGTCTATCGTGTGTGGTCTGTCATCCCAATCTTCCGCAACGCTGCTTCCTTCTCTTGACTGTAACAAATACATAATCAAATTAACATCCATCAGACGTTACTCACCAGATATTAAACTGTGGGATAATTTGAAAAGTATACTATAAATGATGTAAAAACGTAAACAAACAATCTAAGGCACACATATTTTACAGAACCAATGTGAGTGCCTAAATTAGATAGGCATGCTAAAAACTGCTTAACCATATTTGTAACTATAAAGTAAAACATGTCTATAATTATCAAAACCTCATTTAATTATGCTATAGTTTAGGCAAGGCCTTAGAAGGCTATAGTAATTACTAACCATGGATTGTCGATCTGAAATATCTTGAAGATAACGAGATTCAAAACCAGTGTGGGAGTCGCTGAAGGCGGATTTGCGACTACCGTCATGAGACAAGCGTTTGCGTTGGTCAAGCACACGAGACTGGACTCGAACCAGAGCTTGCATACACCTCAAAGTCATTTTGGCTTGCTTTCTCACATTATGACCCCTTACCAACGCTTGTAGCTTCACTAACCCTTTCAGTGCTCGTAATGCTCTTCTTGCCTAATCCATACACCACCATATTAGAAAGAACAAAACAGCTTGGATACAAAAAAAAAAAAAAAAAAAAAAATCTTTTACTGTTAGATCTTGATGTTAATCTTATTATTCTTATGTGACACATCACTGTCACAATAAAGTGGTCTATAACTCAAATATTGTTAATTAATTTGCTCACCAAATATCCTCTGAAAGAAGTTTGGATAACAACAGCAGCGTAATTTTCTCTAGCGTAATAAGCCCGCCTCGGTGCGACCACCTTAGATGCTGACGTGGCGACGGCGGACGGAGGTTTTCCGGCGTTCGATGGTGCCGTCGTTGTTACGTTACTCGGTGCTGTCTCCGGGGAGGTTTGCGAGTTTACGTTAACTGATTCTTGCGGTGGTGGCGGCGGAGGGATTCCGGAAGGCTTCAACGGAGATTCCTGAGTCGCCGGTTTTCTAAATAACCACCGTCTCTTCTCTCTCTTCTGTTCAAAAAAACAGAGCAAAACAGATATTTTGTTATAAAAATCAAAAAAGAAACTTTATAACGGAAGCGAGCGAATAACAAGAGATCTAGAAAGAAAGAAGGAACCTTTTCCTCATCATCTTCGACTTCGTTATTATGTTCCTTCTTGGTCGGAGATCGGAAAGCTCGCTTCACGGCGGTAAGCCAAGAAGAAGAAGAGCCGCTCTTTTTCCCATGGCGTTTTTTTACTTTTTGGTGTGGTAAGATGAAAAGATCACTCACTGCTCTATTAGTAACAACATACCATTGTCTTTGTGTGTATTTGGGTGTTCCGTTAAGGTGAGATTTACTTTTAGATTTTTGCAAGAAATAAGGAGAGAGAGAGAGAGACAGCAAGTACAGATAATCTTTGGTTGCTTGCTTGTGTAAGAACTTGCTCTGACCACCTCTTTTACTGCAACCACGACACAGATGACTGTGTTATTTTCTTCTTTCTTTTTAATAATTCTATCTCTATGTATTAAATTATTTTGTTTGCATCGATATTAACATGCATATATTCGTTATGGGTCCGTCCATGTTGATTGATATATATACCGTGCGGGGTAATATACATAGCTACGGAGAGAGACAGAGAGAGATTGCACGTTGTTTTTCAAAATTAGCTCGTTAATCTATAAATTTCTTCTAATGACTTCCATAATGAATTCTTTTTGTTATTCCACTAAGGGCATCTCCAACCCATATCTCCATTTTTCTTAAAAATGGAGTAATCTATTTTGGAGTTGGTTTTCTCAACCCTACTTCCATTTGGAGAAAAATAGAGATCTCCAAATTGTAGTGTAGAAAAAAAGAGCTCCAATATAGAGAAAAAATGGAGATCTCTATTTTGAGATGAAAATGGAGATGGGTTAGAAAAAATTACAACTCCATATGGATGAAAATGGAGATGGATTGGAAAAATGCCAATTACATGGCTTAGAGCATGCGTATTTTTAAAAATTACATACAGAAAAAGGTAATAAAGGCCTAACTTTAAAAGCCCAATAATCTCAAACTGTCTGTCTATAATAATTATAAATGGGCCTTAATATGAAAGCCCATATACTTGGTTGGAGACGAAGCTTTATAAGAGTCTCCCCGTCTCTGTATCCAAAACCCTAGCCAAAGCTTGTTTACTTCTCTCGAGCCGCGTTGCGAAAGCATTTTCGATCGTACTCTAAGGTACTCGATTGCTCTCCATTTCCTACTATCATAGATCTTTGTTAGCTTTTTGCTCTCTCTGTTATGTCATAATCGTTTCCTGTCGTTGTTGTTTTGGGTTTTGAATAGATCTAAAGTTTCGATTTTTGGATTCCGATTTGTGAATAAGAAGGCGACTAATACTTTGTTGTTCGTTTCAGGAAAAAAAGAAAATGTCGACAGTAGGAGAGCTTGCTTGCAGCTACGCTGTTATGATCCTCGAGGACGAGGGTATTGCTATCACGGTATCCTTCTTTCCCTCTTTTGTTCTATATCTGAACTGGTCTCACTGTATTGTATTGGTAATGATGTTTAACGATTAAGACCTCTTTCTGGTGACTTTTATAGTCAAAAATCTTAATTTTTTTTTATCTAGATCCGTTATCTGATGTTTATAGTCTCAGTATTTAGAGTTTGATGATTGATTGGTAGAGTTTTTATGTTCAAGAATTGAACAAGTAGTGTTTTTTGGTTCTGTCTAAATGATGTTTGTATTAGTGTGTTGTAATTGGATGAAGATATTTTTTTGCTTCTGTTTGTTTACGTAATTGATTTTGTGTTGATAGGCTGACAAGATAGCTACTTTGGTAAAATCTGCTGGTGTCAATGTTGAGTCTTACTGGCCAATGTTGTTCGCCAAGATGGCTGAGAAACGTAACGTGACTGATCTCATCATGAACGTTGGGGCTGGTGGTGGAGGCGGTGCACCAGTTGCAGCTGCTGCTCCAGCTGCTGGTGGTGGTGCTGCAGCTGCCGCTCCTGCCGCTGAGGAGAAGAAGAAGGTAAATGGAATAATCAGATCTAGTTACCTTTTTCTTTTAGACTAACGAAGAGTGTTTGTTGTGGTCATTTTTTATCTAATTTTGTTTAAATTTGTTATTGTAGGAGGAACCAGCAGAAGAGAGTGACGAAGATTTGGGTTTCGGCTTGTTCGATTAAGCACATTTACTTGTTTTCTCCTACTTCGTTAGTTTGCTTTTATTGATTTAAGACTATAATTTTGTCGTACCTAGCTATTACTCTTTTGGTTTGTTTAAAGGTCTATTGATCTTCGTTTTTCGAATCATGTTGGATAACTCAAGTTTCCATTACTCATCATTTTGTTTACATTTTTCTTTGAAACCGTTCGACATAAGTAGTCTAGTGTCTAGACTAATATAAATGTGAAACAATGAAAGAATATATCTTATAAGCGATCGGGTGTAACAAATGTAATACAAATTCACTTAAGTTTGGTTATAGAACAATCACTGTGTTCATTAAAAAATAAAATAAAACAATCACTCTGTGATAGGCTTTTAGACATTTTTGAACATTTATCTTGTTGTTTGGCTGTTACGTATCTTTGCTGTCTTCTGTAGTTGCACATTTGTACGTCTATTGGCATAAGTTCCAAATGGTGAAAACGATATGGGATAATTAATTAATTAAGTTGAAAGGTAAAGTTAGACAATAGGAGGGGAGAACCAAAGTAAAAGTTTAGAATTATACAACTATTATTTTATTCATATATGCCCATGGTTTAATTCAATTTCCTTGTTTTAAAGTCACAAGTAGTTGCATCTACCTGCAAACGACTGGTGATGAGAATAGTTAACCATATTTTCGTAATTCCATTTTATTTTCTTATCACTCATAATAATAATCCTAATCAAATTTTTATTTAAAATTATTTTTGAGAAAATAATTCCGGGAATATGTAATGTACAATGTTAAAATTAAAAAGCATGTGCTATTCTGGTAAGATCTTTGTTAACAAAAACAAATTTAAGAAGAAAAGTGATATTGTGTAGAGTAGTTTTAGTTAGGATTTGTGATTAAGTAGTAGTAGATCCGATCTTCAAAATATAAAGATGATAAAAACTGAAACATTGGTATTATCGAAAAAATAGGAGTTGGGTGGGTCCAAAAAAATCAAATGCGAGTGTAGAAGTAGAAGAGAAGCCCTTCTCCTCTCTGCCTCTTGTTTTTTTTTTTTGTTTAACTCTTCCAAACTCTCTTGTTCTCTCCGCCCTCTCCACTTGAATCCCCCCTAACTAAAAATTTCTGATCTCATTGGTCTCTCCATTCTTCGATAATGGCGACGGCTTTCGCTCCAACCAAGCTCACTGCCACCACCCTCCCTCTCCATGGATCTCAAGAGAATCGTCTCGTGCTCCCGATCCGATTGGCTCCTCATTCTTCTTTCCTCGGATCCACCCGTTCTCTCACCGCTCATTCTTCTCGCAGGCTCAATCACGCTCACACCACACGTCGTTCTTCTCCCGTCGTCGGTGTCCAGGAAGTTGTCAAGGAGAAGAAATCCATCAATAGCCTGGTATTATTCTAAAGACTTATACTTTGTTACTAGGAGGAGTTAATTGTATACCTTAATTACCAGATTCGTGTTCATTCTACTGATCCTAGCTAGTATTTATCGAAATCTATGACAGAATTGTTCATTCTAGGACTTAAAGTTGGAAGCTTTATATATTTCTATGTGCCTTGAGTTTGTTGAATTGATTAAGGAATTTGAATTTTTTTTAGTTGATAACCAAAGAGGAAGGATTGGTCTTGTATGAAGACATGATACTAGGTAGATCATTCGAAGACATGTGTGCTCAAATGTATTACAGAGGAAAGATGTTTGGTTTTGTTCACTTGTACAATGGCCAAGAAGCTGTATCCACTGGCTTCATTAAGCTCTTGACCAAGTCTGATTCCGTCGTCAGCACTTACCGTGACCATGTTCACGCTCTCAGCAAAGGTGTCTCTGCTCGTGCTGTGATGAGTGAGCTCTTGGGAAGGTCACCGGTTGCTGCAGAGGTCAAGGTGGATCCATGCACATGTTCTCTAAAGAACACAACATGCTTGGTGGATTTGCTTTTATTGGTGAAGGCATTCCCGTGGCCACTGGTGCTGCGTTTAGCTCAAAGTACAGAAGGGACGTCTTGAAACAGGACTGTGAAGACGTCACTGTTGCTTTTTTCGGTGACGGTACTTGTAATAACGGACAGTTCTACGAGTGTCTGAACATGGCTGCTCTCTGGAAATTGCCTATTATCTTTGTTGTAGAGAATAACTTGTGGGCGATTGGGATGTCTCACTTGAGAGCCACTTCTGACCCCGAGATTTGGAAGAAAGGTCCTGCTTTTGGGATGCCTGGTGTTCATGTTGACGGTATGGATGTGTTGAAGGTGAGGGAAGTCGCTAAAGAGGCAGTCACTAGAGCTAGAAGAGGAGAAGGTCCTACCTTGGTAGAATGTGAGACTTACAGATTCCGAGGACACTCTTTGGCTGATCCCGATGAGCTCCGTGATGCTGGTAAAAAAATCTCTCCTTCCTTCTACTTTACTGCTTCTTGAAGCTTGTACTAGTTAAAAGTTTAAAGCATTTTTGATGGGTTTCAATCTTATTCTTTTTGGCAGCTGAGAAAGCCAAATACGCGGCTAGAGACCCAATAGCAGCACTGAAGAAGTATTTGATAGAGAACAACCTTGCGAAGGAAGCGGAGTTAAAGTCGATAGAGAAGAAGATAGATGAGTTAGTGGAAGAAGCAGTTGAGTTTGCAGATGCGAGTCCACAGCCCGGTCGCAGTCAGTTGCTAGAGAATGTGTTTGCTGATCCAAAAGGGTTTGGAATTGGACCTGATGGACGGTACAGATGCGAGGATCCCAAGTTTACTGAAGGCACAGCTCAAGTCTGAGAAGACATGTTTAACCACAAAGCTGTCTACTCCTGTCTTTGGCTTCTGTTTGATGTTTCTATATATCTCATTAAGTTAAATTTCACAGAGGATCAGTTTGAATCATTTGAACTTTTTATTGGTATGTTTTGTTGGGTGTTACTAAATTATCACAAGGTTCTTCATATTGTTTTACTAGATGTGATCCTCTTTGCTGTAAACAAAATGAAAATGTTATCGGATTCTACTCAAGTTCCTTACTGAGTTATCGAAAAAGTAATGGAAGATGAAGATCTCTAAAATCCCGAAGTTGCAAAAGTCATGTCAAAGTCTTCTCTTACAAAAGTCATGTCAAAGTCTCGAAGAGAAGCCTGGAATAACTCTCGGCAACCACTCATTTTTCAGATCATCCGTCAAAAATGTTGGATATTCAACTTATAGATTTCAGGTGTTATTGAAGCAAGGTTATTTAGATAATGGCATTACATATGTTGCGTTGATCAAATTTTCATCACTTGGTTTTAATTTTTAGATAATGGCATTAAATGTTTGGATCTCTAAGTCACCTTATTTACCAAAAAAATAGTTGGATTTGGAGGTACCAGTAGAACCTCCATAAATTAATACTCTTTAAAATAATAATCGTTATAAATTAATATATTTTTCCGATTCTATGTTGGTAGTGTAATTTTTTTCGATAAAATAATAAAATAATAAAATAATAATTATTTTGAAATTTCTTTATAATGATATGGTCCCATCAATAATATAAATTAATAATTATATAAAATATCAAACTATATGTATATATATATATACTAATTTTTGTTAGAGTTCATTTCTAATATTTTTACTATATAAAAACTTTGAGTATTCTCTTTAAAATATGATAATTAATATTTTTATTCTAAAAAATGATTTGTTATATTTATTTAATCTTATTTTTAAACTTTTCTTTTGAAAAAATTACCAAATTAGAAAAGTATCTCTATGAATTAATAATTATTAATTTATTAATAAATTAAAACCTCTTTAAATTAATAAAGTTGAGATTTATAGAGGTTTTACTATAGTCTATATGTAGACAAACCTATCTTTATTAATATTGACTACATTGTTTTTAATATATGTTTAATTATACTAAAAATAAGTGTTTTTGAAGTAGTTCTCTCAGACACTCTCAAGCTTGTGTGCCAATTGTCCTCATCTACGTAACATAATGATTATTTCTAATGTCAAAATATTAGATTGTGTCTAACTCTCTACAATCAAGATGCAACTTTCTAAAACCGTTTTTAAATGATTATTTTCAAATCTTTTGTCTGGTAGGTGTGTATTTGCCAAACCTGATTAATTATTTATTTTTTATTTTTAAATGAGTGCACAGAGCCGGCCCAAGCAAATGAAACATCAGCTTACGGCCACATATATTATATAAACAAGTTTTGGTTCTTATTTTCTCAAAATTTTCTTCGGTCTAGTGGAG